>PVHP010010439.1:0-47698 GCA_004024765.1 Zapus hudsonius
ACAATAAATAACTAATATATTTTAATGTTCCTATTTCTAGCAAATATTGGGCAGGACTTGCTAAAATAGGTTCTCCTGTGGTCAGGCCTTGTTAAAAACAGAATGTTCTTAGTTCAAAACAGCTCCCTGTCTCCCCACCACACACACCACACACACACACACACACACACACACACACACACACACACACACACACACACATGAAACAGAACAGGACTTTGACCTTCATTGTGAAACCTTGGTAGAACTCTAGAGAGTTAAAAAAAAAAGTTTACCATAAAAGAATAAGGATTCTTAAAACTGAGATCTCCAGTGGATATCAATTCATCCCCACTGGGTTTCCAGCAGTTTATTCGTTAAAGTTTAGTTTTCCAGCCCCTCCACTGCTTTCTGTGGAGGTTTCTGCTCCAGTAAGCTACTAGTCTTTGAGTTTGCCTCTCTGCCTCAGTTTTTAGAGTAATGAACTTGTGACCCCAGTTCTCTGAAGCATGTAAGTCACTCATTTTAAGTTTGTTCAGTGTTTTTCTAGTTGTGTAAATGAAAGTAATAGCTTCCAATTTCCTTATATGCTGGGCTGGAAAATGAAGTTTCTGTGTAATGTTGGGTTTTCAGTTGTGTGTGCTGTTATCATCAACACAGTGTCCCTGCATATATGATCTATTGCCTTGGGTAGATTTTTAAAATAATTTTATCAGCATATATCAATGTACAAGGGAAAAGGTTTCATTATGACATTTTCATTGATGTATGTAACGTACTTTGATGACATTCATCCTATCATCCTTCATTTTCCCCTCCCTTCCTGTTTCCTTTTCTTATCTCTAGTATTTCTCCTGTGAGCTTCACACCGCACTTGCTTCCTTTTCTCTTTTTCCTAGTTGCACATATGAAAGAAAATCTATGATCTTTTCCTTTATGGATCTGGCTTATTTTACTTAACATGATAACCTCCAGTTCCATCCACTTACCTTCAAATAACATATTTTTTCCTTTATGGTTAAATAAAACTCCATTGTATCAATACATATTTATATCCTGTTAGAACATGCATGGGATTGCTTTAAGAGGTTCTGATGTTTGGGACCAGGGCCAGGTTTGGAAAAACAACACCAGCCCCCTGTTACAGGGAAACCCAAGACCACCTGAGTTATAACCTTGGGCCCTATCTATGAGTAGGGCAGCAGAGAAACCTTGAAGGATGAGAAGCTTTTTATCTCCTGCTCTGTCATCCATTACCTCCATGACTTCTGTCATAGTGTATTTCCACACATCCTGTGTTTTCCAAGAAACTCACAAAAAGGGGTACCTTCCCTTTGTTCCTTGGATTTCTGGTTTCTCTCTTCTCTTTTCCTCCTCCTCCCCCTCCCATCTCCTCTCTCTCTCTCTCTCTCTCTCTCTCTCTCTCTCTCTCTCTCATTGATGCTATAACTCTCCTAATAAAACTAATTAAAAGGGGCATTTCATCTCAGTACCTCTCATTGAACAAGCCTGCTCTCTCTTTTATCTGTCATATGTCACATTTTGTCTTTTCAGCAGTTGATAGGAATCTAGGTTAATTCCATACATTGATAACTGTGAATGATATCACAATAAGCATGGGTATATATACAAATATCTCTCTAGTAAGTTGATTATAATTCTTTTAGCTATGAGCCCAGAAGTGCTGTGGCTGGATCATATGGAAGTTTTATTTTTAAGTTTTTGAGGAACCTCCATACAGCTTTTCATAAGTGACTGGACTAATTTACATTCCCACAGGCAGTATATAAGGGTTTCTTCCTCATGACCCACCCCATCTCCACATTCTTACCAGAAAATTTTGTTTGTTTTACTAATGATAGCCATTCTGGCCTGGGTGAGATAAAATCTTAATGTCATTTTGATTTGTATTTCTCGGATGGTTAAGGGTACTGAACATGTCTGTCATGCTTACGGACCATCTGTATCTCATTGTTGGAAAAGCCTCTGTTCATTTATGTCACAGTCAGCCACATGCTGCTGGGATTAATCTCCAAATCAGGCACAGTTTATGGGAGGAAACTATTTATTCAAGCTACATATCCAGGGGAAGTCCCATAAAAGTGAAAGAGGCTGGTCCTCTTTCACAGGTCTGAGCAGAGAGAAAAACCCATCACCTACACCACACACACAGAACAGGGAACAGGCAGGAGGGCCAAAGAGAGAATTTCTTCCCCTTTATATAGCCTTAGGGTGGGGTCTTGCAACCCTTTCCCAGACCTAATGGCTTCCTGAGTCTCTGGAATTTCCTTCCTGCACTGCCCACAAAGGAAAGGATGTTTACTTCTAGCTTCTTTGAGCTTCCTTACATCCTGCCCCCTACTGAGAGGTTGCCTTCCTGTAAACATCCTCAGAGACCCACCCAAGATAATTTAAAAGATCCAAGTTGACAACAAAACAACCATCACAATTTCCATCACCCATTTATTGAATGGACTGTTTGCTCTTTTGTTGTTCCATCTTTGGAGTTCCTCGTATGTTCTTTATATTAATCCCCTTGTCAGATGAATATTTGGCCAAGATTTTGTTTTTGCATTCTGTAGGCTGTCTCATCACTCTGCTTATTGCTTCAGTGTGCAGCAAAATTTTACTATGATAAAGTTCCATTTGCCAATTTGCACACTTATTTCTTGAGCCTACCGGAGTCCTATTCAGAAAGTTGTTGCCTATGCTTAGACCTTTAAAGTGTTATTTTCTACTAGTTTAAAAGTTCAAGGTTGATTCCCTGCCTGACCTGCTTGGCTCATTTTCCTTATGGTAAGGTCACGATGCTCTTCCAGCTTCAATGATTTCACCTTTTTACGTGTCCTCACCATTGTCAGGCTTTCGTGTCTGTACCAGTGGGATCAAGAAGCAAGTGAGAACTCATGGTTTGATTTGTATTTCTTTGATTAACCTAGTCTGACTTTAAAAAAAATCTTTATTGTCAAAATTAGATACACTGAATGAGCAAATATTGTTCTGATATTCCCCTTTCCTTCCTGCCCCTGTCCCCGATCCACTGGGTATCCTTCTCGGTGGGCACACTGGATCAAGCCATGTGGTAAGGGGTCACGAATGCACAGGAGGCATCAAAGTTGACCCCCCTTTATGTAGTCCATGGGGTAGGGGTTATGGATAGCCTAGGAGTCAACCCAGTTCCATCCCTCCCCCTTTGTATGTTGTTACTGGGGGAAGCATGTCTCTGGATATTCTCCCCCACTGTGGTTCTTTCAAAACTTAACAAGTTTATGTTTGAAAGTTTATATTAATTAGCCCTTTGAATTTCTATTAATTGCTTGTGTGTTTCACCAATTTCTCTATTTCAATGTTCATCTTTTTTCTATTCATTCATAAAAAGTTTGTTTATAGATATAAATCTTTATGTAGCTTATATTGTGTCAACACTTTTCTTATAGGTATGTTATTTTTTTAACTTTAGTTACATGAGATTTTTGTTAGTAGATTTTTTTGTTTTCTTGGGGTTTTTGTTTGTTTGTTTGTTTTTGAAGTAAAACATTGCATTCTCCTTTTAACTTCTGTTTGGCAAGAATTTTCCTTATTCTTGGACTATTTAGTTATTTTTCTTGTCTTGGTTTTTGTACACCCATCTTTTCTTCTAACCTTTAAAATATAAATTTTTGGTTCACAACCAGGGTCAGGCTTGATTTGTAGCTGAGTAGATAGCCAGTTGTGCAAACACTTAGGAAATAGCTACTTCCCTTCCTTCTTCCTAACACTGCTTCTGCAACCTGCTGGGACCTCCTCCCCTCTCTACTTTATGGATTTGTCTGCTTCACACACTATATGAGAGCACTTGCTCCCTGGTGGTACACCCTCTCAACAAATCCTCTCCTACCTCCCCCATCACTGCTCTTCACAGAGTTACTCCCCAAGACAGTCTTTAGAAAGAAGTTTTTCAAGGTCACCTCCCCACAAAATAGGAGTTAGTACTTTGAAAAATTAATCTTACATATCTCTGTTTATATTCAGGTTATTTTGTAATTTGAAAAAGATCATTTATAGATATTTTTAAACGATCAAGCACCTTGATGTTATTTATATTTTAACTGAGTAATTGAATGCTTATGTTGATCATATTTTCAGTGGATGGCTTTTGGATTTGCTAGGTGTGTTAATGTATTATCTGCCAATAATAACTACATCATTTCTAACACTTTTAACATTTCTAACACTAAGGCTCATCTCTTGCCAGGATGTCAGCTGTGGTTCATTGGTAGGGTTGGAAAGACCACAGCTCTCTCGCTGCCTTCTGAAAAATACAAACAAAATCTCCATCGGAGAGTGAGATCAGTATAGGTTAACTTAGATATACATTTCTGAATTGGAAAGATTCTATTGTTAGTAGCCTCTTTGTAAATCACTTGTAAAGTGCATTTCTCTTTGGGGTCCCAAGATTTTGGTTCTCGGTGCATTTTGCCGAGTCTCCAGTTCCAGTCAAGGGCTCCCATCACTGAGTGGATTACAGGACCAAATTAAAAGCTGTTGATTGCCTCCCCCAGGCTTTGGCTCCTCCATTGCACAAGTGTTCGTGTCTTGGTTCACTGTTCTCTCCCAGTAGGCAGTGTGTTCAGCCTACTCATGGTGGCAGACTGTGTTTCATGTCAGTGGTCTCTGTTTACTCCAGCTATCATTGACCAGTTTCCCCTGGCAGCTTATGCAGTGCCTTCTAGCTCTGCACTGACTACCATCTGAGGGCTGGTTACCGTTCTGGACCTCACAGGGTCTCTCAGTGCTGATCGATGGCTTTCTGTGGTTTCTTCAGCAACAGGATCCTACTTCAGGCCTGGGGTGGGTATTCAAGAGCTTGGACAGAATCCTGTCTTGTTTTGGGACCTCATGGGTCACTTTGGTCAACAGCTTAGTGAGGGAGGAAGCAGGTGACTGGGACCAGGAATTGCCAGACTAATTTTTCACGGGCTTAGACTCTCTTCCCTTTTATTCACAGCCCCTCTTGCTATATGACACCCACTACTTGCTCAATAGGTTACAGTATGCACGTGAGGATTTTATGATTTTTTAACCAATTTTGATTTAGCTTCATGTGTAAGTCATCCCCTCCCCCCATTCCTTATGCATTTTTATTTTATTTTAAGGGGTGTCTCTTTTCTAATTTTTATCCAGTTCTGTTTTTCACTCTGGAATAAATGTTGGGTTTATTCAAATGTTTGTATAAAAATGATTGACAGACTTCCATGATTTTTTTTTCTTGACTGGTTCATGTTGTGAACTATTTAGGTATATTTTCAAGTATACAATTGTTTTTCTCTCTGTACTTGAACTAGCTAATTTGTATATTGATTCTTCCTAATTTACTTATGAAGCTGATTTGGCCTTAAGCTGGTATATTGAATTGTTTTCTTAATAATGTTTCTAATTTATTAACCTACAATATTTTGTTGGTTTTTTAAAATTTACTATCATGTATTAACCTTTAACTCAGGCTTGCCATGGGCATCTTACTCTGCCTTTACATAGCTTCTGTGAAGGGCTTACTTCATTCTTATTATTCTCTCCCACTTAGCACAGAAGGTCAGTTTTATTCTGAATATATTTTTTATTATATCTGTAAGTTTTATTGAGTAATAAGAATCATATTGTTGTCCTTTTATTAATGTAAGAAACCAAATTCTGACTTCAATTAATGCATGACTTTACTCATAAGCTCCTTGAGTACTCAATCCCATTGCAACATAGACAAAAACCTAGAACCACCTTTCCCAACCCCTATAATTAATTGTGGTTTTAACGCCTTCCTTGATCCAAGAGTTCTTTTTTTTTTTTTTTTTTGGCAATGGGGTTGGGGGGGGGATCGAGGTAGTGTCTCACTCTAGCCCATGCTGACCTGGAATTCACTATGTCATCTCAGGCTAGCCTTGAACTTACAGCAATCCTCCTATGTCAGCCTTCAAAGTGCTGGCATTAAAGGTGTGTACCACCATACAATGCTGATTCAAGAGTTCTTAAATTTTTTTTTTAATTTATGGTGGATCCAAGTGACTTTTACTCTAGGTATTTATGTCTAGTTCTAAAGAACCGTGATTATTGGTTATGACTCAAAGCATTTCCACATTTGGGCATTGGTTAGCTGTGGCCTCATGTTGTCTGTGCCAGCTCTCCAGGACAGTCCCATGTACCTTGGAAGTAGACCTGTGCTGGCTTTCCATTGGTGCAACACTTACCTCAATTTATAAAGAGAACAGGTTTATTTTGGGCTGCAATTGGGAAATTTTTAGTCCCTAGTGGAGCCGACCCATTGCTATTAAGCCTTGAGGGGACAGAGCTCATGTCATAGCAAAACTGTTTAACTTATGGATAAGATGTCAGAAGAGGAGCTGTGGTCTCACAGTCCCTTTGGAGGACTGTGAGTCAATGACTGGAAGATCTCCCAGCAAGCCCAGCCTCTTAAAAAGAGCCGAGCTAGAGCTCTAAGCCTTTAACACATGGGATATTGGAGGCATTCCAGTTGGAATCTTTATGGATGACTCTGTGTCTTTCTAGTGTCCCTCAGGACCTTCCTAGTTTTGGATCTGTTAACTCCTCAGCATGGATTTTCTAGATCGCAACACCCAACTGGCTAGGTCTAAGGGAGCCACAAGTGTCCTTGCTGACTCTGTCTTCTGGCAGTGGCTAGCATCTCTGCTGCTTCTCCAGGCTGAGGTGAAATTCTCTGACCATTACATGTGCTGATGTTAAGCAGGTAACACTTAAAAGGGAAAGTTCTCTGACTTCCCAACCATTCTTGGTAGATATTGTCACTATCTGTCCCCCACAAACAAATGAATGTGTTCTGATTGATTGATCCTCAGCTGATGGCAGTTTGGGATTTACAACCTCGCTGGAGCTGTGTTGTTGGGGGCGGGCTTATGGGGTTATAAACCAGTTTCCCCTTGCCAGTGTTTGACACACCTTCCTGCCGCCGTTTCCAGTGCTATGGCAGAGGTGATGTCCAGCCCTCTACTCATGCCATCGTTTTCCCTGCCAGGATGGAATCTCCCCTCAAGTTCGTAAGCCAAATAAACCCATTCCTCCACAAGCTGCTTTTGTTTGGGTTCTTTCTGCACAGCAACTGGAAAGCTTACTGCAACACCATCCAAAGTCTACCGATGATAACAGTGGCAGTGCTGAGGCTGGGTTGTATTAAGAGGTTCACCTAAGTGGACAACTGGGGTTTGAAATAGGAACTTCCACCATAGCAGCTCACAACTTTGACAAATAACCATTGTATCAGTCCAGGTTCTCTGGAGGAACCCACAGAAAGAATATATACATTATAAAAGTACATTTACTAGTTTGACTTACAGGATATGGGCTAGTCAATCCAATAATGGCTGACTGCAGGCTGGAGAGGCTAAGAACCCAATGATTACTCAGTTCATGAGACTAGATTCCTCAGTATTCACAGTCTGGTGCTGAAGGCCTGGAGGATTCATGAAGAAGCAGTGATCTTCAGTCCACATTGGAAGGCAATTTTATATTTAATTTTTTTGAGGAACCACCACACTTTTGCAAGTTTTGAATCAGAAAGCCTGTCTTTTCTGCGTTTGTCAAACTTTCAAAAACAATAACAGGTGGGCCACCAAATTTGTAAATCCACGGGGGATACCTCTTGAGGAACAGGGAACTCCTTAAGCATCTTTCCTCTCAGCACCCTTCTTTCAAAAGAATCAGCATTCCCATTGCCCCAATGCATGGTGGGGATTGCTTAAACAATTGCATCTGAACCAACCACAGTCTCTGTGCCTGGGATCCAAACCAAACCCTACTCACACTTCCTCTGCCAAAGGCACAGGTCCATTACTTTTAAAATCAACTTTACTCAAGTTCTTAGGCTACGAGTAGAAGGAAGCTTCTAGCCAGTTTTAAGCAAAGTCTTCTTTCCCTTCTGAAACCTTCCTAATCCACATTTCTTTCTGCAGTTAGGCTTTTCAGACTCTAACCAGCAGGTTCTATCAAGCTCTGCTTGGAGCACTGAAATGCATTAGTCCAAAGTTCCAAATTCTCCAATATTTCTCCTACCAATCAGTTCCAAAAGGATGAAAACCACAAGGTCATCTTGACTGCAGTAATAACCCCACTACTCAGTACCAACTTTGTATTTCCACTGCCTTTTCAAATGCTGGGACAAAACATTGGGCTTGAAGCAGCTTGTGGGGGGAAAGGGTTTATTTCAGCATACAGTTGTAAGGGGAAGTTTCATCATGGAAGGAAAAACATGACCAACTGGTGAAGGAAGGCTGATTTATATCTACACAACAGTGAGAAGAAAGTTATATGACTACTGAGCTTGAAGCTGAATTGTATCACTCCAAAGCCCCATCCCAAGGAACACACCTCTTCCAGCAAGGCTCCCCCTCCCAAAGGTCACCAAACCATCCCAAATTGCCACTAGCTAGGGACCAAGTATGAGGCTAATCACAAACACTTGAGACTTTGTGGTACAATCCACATTCCAGCTACCACACTCCTTAAGTTGCTTTTTGTCAAATATTTAATCACAGCAAAGAGAATATCCTTAGATAGTGCCACATAGCCGTTTATAGTTGCTGCTTAGGGGAAGAAGAAAATGCTTAGCTTTCTCTGATTCATTAACACAGGCAGTTGGATTTCCTTCCTGAAAAACATTCCATCAGTGCACTCAGCCCTGTCTTCAGTTTGGAAGAGGGAGCCTGTGTTGGCTCCCAAGCGTCCATTCTACTTAGCTCTCTGCACCAGTGATTCCTTCCTGTGACAAGCAAATAGAAGAGTGCTTCACAGAAACAGGGAAACACTGCCAGCTCAGATTACCTCCACCTCATCTCATCCCACAGGTTTACAACTTTTGTGTTCTTGATCCAGAAATACGTAAGAAACAGTGAAGCCAAGCCAGTAATACAACTCCCCAGCCATGGACTGCTGGCTTGCTTCCTTTCTCTCTCACTGTCTCTCTACCTATCCCATAGTGTTAAGTTGTAACCCCCATGGCATTTCTTTTTTTTAAAGAATTATTGCCCTGAATTGCTTACTTGAATGACAGGTTTCCTGGGAAGTTTTTTTTTTTTCCTGAAAGATGCCAAATTCTGAGAATCCCCTAGTGTACCAGCAAAATAACCCCAACCCTACTACCACATTGTGAACAGTTGCATTAGATGTGACCAGTTCCCAAGTGGGAATTTCTCTAATTCAACCACTGTAATTGCATCCCTCTTGTATCCAGGCAGGTGTAAGTGGGACCAGCCAAGAGCCCTGTGTCAGAGCCAGGTGGAGACAGATAGGGGAAAGGGGAAGGGAGAGACTTGTTGAGCCTTCCTGGCCTTTGTTGTGGCAGTTAATCCCAGACCATTTCCATTTCTGCCAAGATTAAGTGAGGATTTCTCTCCCATTCAATGAGCTTCTATTAGGGTTGCTTGAAGTTGCTCTCTACCTCATCTGTCACTCTGTCCCCATGGAATTGAAATTTGACTACTTACATTAAAAACTAAGGAACTTTCCTATGCTAAATATTGGTTCTAAATTTCCTTTGGCTTATCAATGTCACTGATAATAGGTTTGTGTTGCCTGGGAGATAAAATCAAAGACCAAATAACACTAAGAAATCTAGATTGGGGGCTGGGAAAGATGGTTTCGTGAGTCAAGTGTTTACCACAGGAGCATTAATAGCTGAGCTTGCATCCCGAGCACCCATGTAAAATCTGGTACAATAGCAAACATCTGCCATGCCAGCACTAGGGAGTCAGAGACATGAGGATCCACCTGGCTTCCTCATGAAGCTCCAGGTTCAGTGGGAGACCGGTTTCAAAAAATAAGGTGGAGAGCAATTCTGGAACATTCCTGACATTGATCTCTGGCTTCTACACACATGCACATACAGTGTGCGTGAACCCACAAACATAATAATGTGCATATACACCCCACACATGCACATACTTACCACTAGGTTTGCATAAATGACTGAGACACTACTATTTTGGGGTACCAAGACTTTATTTTAAGCAGTTCAGAGTGGGACAATTTAGTAGGGTAGGAGACGGGGACACCCAACTGGGAAAAGAGGAGAGCAGTGAGCTAGCATCAGCAGGAGAGCTGGCTCATGGATGAGGGGGCATGGAACATAGAAGGAGGGCTCTGAAAACAAGAAAGAGAGGGAGCAAAGAAAGAGTAAAAAGAAGGGAGAGATGGTGATACAGGATATCAGTCCCAGGGAAGGATTGAGTTACCTAAAGATGCAGAAGATCCCAGGCCTGTGAAGCCCAATTTATGGATTCTTATCTGAGTTAACAAAGAATTAGAAACATAGACGCCAATAAGGGTAAATAATGAATTATGAGGTTTAATTTAGGGAAAATTAGGATCCAGGGGAAACACTAGCTGAAAGACTCAAGCTGGAAAGGAATTTACCCCCTTGCCCACTTGATAGGGGGAGGGGAGATGGAGATGAGATGGATTTCTCACAGAGAAATATCCCAAGGGGGCTCTGGAAAAGGTACACACACACACACACACACACACACACACACACACACACACGCACACAGGGCAAAACATGAGAGCCCAAGCCAAAAGATCTCCTTCACCTTCACCTTCACACAGGGAGTCAGGAAAGACTAAGAGAAGGTAAAGTACCCAGAGCTTAAAGACAGATCCCACATGTAGTAAAACAAGAGAGCATCCAGAAACAAAATACATGTAGAATGCAAGCAGAAAAATAACCAGGCAAAATGAGAGAGCCTCACACACTTGTGTTTGGACAGAAGCAGAGGATGGAGGGGACCAAGAAGAGGTGAAACACACGTGTAGTTAGGCAAGAAAGCACAAGAAAGAACAAGGTACACATGTGAAAAGCAAGTAGCAAAACATCCCAGCAGTAAAGAAATCTTCCCCCTTCCCAGCCCCAAAGCAAGGACCAGGAAAGTCGGGTGTCAGGACAATAAATGTGTGGGCCAAGAGAGTTTACACATATATGTTGGGGTGACATCTTGGATTGGCATCAGTAATGCCAGAGTGGTTGATGCACTAATATTCTGGAAGAAGTTCCATTGCTACTTAATAAGTCAGGACACCTGTTTGTTAACTCTGAACATTCTGTTGAGGGTCTGAAAGACCAAGGCTTTGGATGGGCTGAGTTCTCATCCCTGGCATCTGGGGAAGAATCATCCACTCCCCTTGTCATTCAGATCATTGGAAGCATTTTGTTTGCTTTGGGGGGGGTGTTGTAATGTAGCAGTAAAAGGGCTAATTACTAAAAGTTATGAGGAAAGAAAGCTAAAATCAGTAAGACTTTTGAAAGACAACTTCAGGGCAGCTGAACTTCTCTCTGCTCAGCAGCTTAGTCTCTGAGTAAAACCTTGCTGAAAGGAGTCTTTAAAGATAAGGCAGAGAGGATAATTTATATACTAGGTTAGTTTATACTGGGTAACAGACAGGGCAACCCAACTGCAGGAATAATTGATGTGTATGTTCTGGGGAATTGCTTGTGTTCTCAAAAGTTATTTTGACTCATGTAAACCACACAAACTGCCAAGTATGTTTTAAAAAGTCATGTATGTTGTTTTGAGACTTTGAAACTACATGATTGCCGTGTACTGAGTTTTGAATTTTGCCCTTGTCCCCATTTCTTTGTGCTGATCACAGCTGCTAAATGCCACATCTGCTTCTGGAAAACCATAGCTTTGCTTGCTAACCACGCCTTATTTCTAAACCTATAAAACCAAAATACAAACTCAGCTCAGGGCTAGCTTTTAAAAAATGATCTCACTCCAGACCCCAGGTTAATAAACTCCCACTGGTGGTGTGATCTCTCCTGAGATAATTCCATCACGTAGGGTTAACATCCCCTTTGCTCTCCCAGGCTCCAGGCTGCCCACACTCCCTGCCATGTGTTCCCCTCCATCTTCATGTGGGCTGAATTCTTCAAGAACTTTGGATCTCGGACTTTCACTTCTGCTTTTTAAAAGATTGAGTGGTTAGTTTTCCTGGAGTATTGCCCTTTCTTTCAATCAGCTGGGCAACAGAACATAACCTCATCATGGGAATAAAATCCCTCCTGGGCACAATCTGGGGCAATGTGTAGGGTGTGTCCACCAAGGGACTCCAAATTGTGCATCACAATTCTGCTCACAGTTTTCCATTGTTTTAAATCAACATTTCCCCTCTTTGGAGTAGCCCAAATTTTTATTCCTAGCTGTTGCCTAACACTTTGCAAGAAGTCTCCTTAGGGAAGCCAACCTCAGCATGTTGCATTTCATAAATATTTTAGAAAACAATTTATTCGACTTCTGCATAAGCCTGCAGGCTGTGGACTGGTCAGTCCCCTGCTGTCTGCCTGTACGTCTTAACGTTTAGGCTGGAAATCAGAGGGTTTTAGTGACAACCCTTCCTACTTATCTGGCCTCCATGCATCCTCTAACTGAGCATTTAGACTAATGACTACTGATTAAAATGCTTTATTGGATATAGTTTTATTTGTATTAACATATATGAGTACTAAATACTCACATTTATTTTCCATTTACAAACATTCTTCAATGACTTGAGTTTCTAACAATAACTTCAAAGAGGTGAAAAAGAAACTCTTAGTTGCCCGATGCTTGGGTTGGGAAGCTTGAGGCTGAAGAGAAGACAGAGATGTGGGTGGACAGTCAGATGTGCTGTCCCATGGGAAGTGGCATGACCCCAGAAGTTCACTCGGATCGGGTCAGTACCTTCTTCATTAGCCAGCATAACACCTTGCTCCTGTTGGAGGACCCAGAAAGAGAGTAGCTGAAGAAGTGTGATGGAGATGTGAAGAACTCCAGGGTCTCAGCTCAATGCCAAAATCATGAACCGAGGAGCTTTATTTAGGCTGCTGGCTTCTTCCCCCAAGAACTTCCCTAGAGAAAGTGATAACCCTGAGCTTATGTTTATTTCTCATAAAATTTAGAGGCCTTAAAAGGGTTATAAAGTTCAGTCTATGGTAATTGGCAAAAACGGTTTAAATACTGCTTGCTTGAGTGAGTTTATGATAGATCTTTGAAATTTGTGATTTTATTTTGCATGGATAATGTGACATCAGAAAGCAGTCCCAGCTCCAATGAATAACATAAGTGGCTTCAAAAGAATAATTGTGTCCATAAGCCAAAGAATGAGTGTAATGGTTTGCAGGAGAGAGAACTGCCATTTCTTGCTTGCTGCTTCTCAGATAATGTGTCTATGAGTTTGGCTTTGTTTGGTTTTTGGTGAATCAATGCAAGTGGGAAGAGACAGAAAGAAAGGGGTCCAGTGACCCCCGAGTCTGTTCTCTGGGCACTAACATGAGTGTTAGGCTTAAATAGAGGAAGAGTTGAGGCAGGGAGCTTGAGGTATTGTATAATTAAGCAGTCTAAAAGTGTCTGATTGGTTGTTTTCTCTGTCCTTACTCTGCAAGGTGGTACCAAGAAGTAACTGTTATTCCTGTCATCACGTGAGGGGCATAGTCTTGTTCCTACAAGATAGCTACTCCCAGTTCAGGGTACAGCCTTGGCATCATAGATAATAGCCCTCATTTGGGTGTTGGTCTGTCACATAAATCTCTGCAGATCCAAAAACCAAAGGTGGCGAGGATGTAGGTGAAGAAAAGTTAGTGACAGTCCTAGAGTTGCCATGTACTCATTGCTGTGGCATACCTACCACAGGACGCAGTGACCACAGGGCTCAGTGACCACAGGTCCCTGTCATCAGAGCTCATGGCTGGGGACGTGAAGCCAGAACAGAGAAAGGCAGAACTCCGTTTTGTTTTGATTCATGCTTTAATATTTTCATGGTTTATAAACTCTTTGCTAAAACTGGGTGCGGCAGCACATACCTGTATATCCCAACCCCTGGGAGGTAGATATAGGAGAATTAGGAGTTCAAGATCATCCTTAGCTTCAGAGGCTAGCATGGGCTTCTTGAGACCTGTCTCAAAACAGCAACACCAATAGCAGCAGCAACTGTTTACTTCTCTGCATGACCCTAGGATTGTACCACTGAATGACTCACTCTCCTCTGACTTGGAACTACTTGAAGACCATCTGCCTGGGGTTGCATTTCTCCCCTAAAAATGCACTTGACATCAGCTTCTATTTATGAAGATCCTTTTTACTGGGACAGGGTTTTAGCTCCTGAGGATTCAAGGTTTTGGACTGAGGCTGTCAGCCCTGTTTTTCAGTTTCTTATAGAAGTCATAAATATGGGAAGCAGGGTAAGGGGCTCCATTCCTGAATGCTATTGAATAAATTTTGGGGGGGAAGTATAGTTATGAAACAACTCAACCTCATCTGAAGAATTACCCTACAAAGTGAGTGAGGGCTTTCATCTGGAGAGCTAACCCTACAGGGTTTTTGATGTCCCTTGGCTCATTTCACACTCTAACAGTTCAGGAATGTTTTCTGACTAGATCTTTCTATGCTTCTCATCTAGAGTTCTAGGCTGGGGGTTTAAAAGGAGGTTGAGTGATGCTGGCCTCAGGTGGGAAGAGGCCAGAGGTACCGCTAGGCATCTCGCAGAGCACAGGGCAACATGTCCCTGTTTGGGTCCATGATGTGGCTTGTGCTTCTGCTGAGAAACTCTGGGCTGAAGTGAAAAAAGTCCTACATTCGTGGTGAGAACTACAAACAATATGTTGAAAGAGAAAAGTAAATGAAGGTGACCATTTCAGGACCCTGAAGGAAGAGATGGAATTTTCTGGTACCCAGGAAGAGGAGAGGGCATTGCCTCGAGGTCAAGGGAGAAGTATTATTTTGATTTACAAGTTGGCACACCTTCTTAAAACCAATATGTGGTTCATTTTCTAAAATGCTATTCGGCTTCTTTGCCCCTAACAGTTTCACGTTTTTTAGAGGCTGCTAAGTAGAGAACTCATTGGACAAATACAAGAAACCCCAACTCGATGGAAGAGAATTGTTTGTACATACATGTGGTAACCCCCTAACCTATGGACAGATCCAGTATGCGCACCGAGGAAGGACCCCAGTGGGTAGCAGACAGAGAGGAGGGAAACGGGGACACATTCACAAGATTTGATCATACAGCATATATACTTATTCATAATAAAGATAAATAAATAAATATTTTATACCTACATGTAGGAGAGCTTGGGACTCGGTTACTTAAGATTCCAGCTGAGTTTGCTGCCAAATAAGAGCTTCCTGAGGCAGTGTCTCAGAATGACTCAAAAACAGATTTGAGGTACAAAAACTAGACTGGACATGAAGTATCCAAGTTTCTTATTACTCCTTTAATGAAAACTGATATCTAAAAGTCCTTCATCATTGCTGTAATTTCCTATACTATACCAGTAACTTTAGCAGAATTTAAATTGAGTTCAAATCAGATGCTCTTCTCTTTTAACAAGCTCATATTAAGCATATAATTAAAATGCTTCAGTTTGAACATTTTCCCCTAAGGTACTAACTACTAAAAGATTCCCAAATTGAAGAGTCAGATGTAGAGTGTTCATAGATGGCCCAAGCTTTTAAGTACTTCGTATAGGGAAAAGGGATTTATTACAACTGGTCTAATTGATATAAAAGGGGAATGATATAAAGTTACTTTTAATTACTCAAAGGTCTCTTGATATGTCATATTAGCTTTTAGTCTTTTAAGTAACTAACCTTCATCAATATTTGACTATATTCTTGCTTTTGTGAATGTGACTTGGCACATATCAAAGGGAAGCTTTCAGTCATTTATGTGTCAGGAGTTCAAAAGTCCTGGTCTGGGAGATGCTGGCATTGATCATCTGTGATTACTTCTGTGATTGGGAAAGCCAGTGTAAACGCACTGGCCTTGGCTTCCTTTGTTAACCAGCCATCTTATGTCCCTGTATACACAGGTGAGAGCGAGGAAGGATGAGGAAAGAAATCTTTTTTTCTCTGTGTAATAATCTTGCTGTGATTAGTGTCAATGCTAAACTTGAGGGAGGGGCTGGAGCAGTGGCTCAGTGGATAAAGTACTTGCCACTGAAACAGGACAACCAGAATTCAGATCTCCACTTTCCATGTAAATATCAGGTGGATGCACTTGGGAAGTTGAGACCAGGGATTCCTGGAGTGAACTGGGAAGCCAGACTAGCTGAATCAGCAAGCTCTGGCTTCAAATGAGAGCCCCTGCTTGAGTGAATTTAGAGGAAAACAATTGAAAAAGACACTGATGCCATCTCCTGGCCACCACAGCCACACTCACACAGTGCCCACACAGATGCACACATGAACACTATACGCACACATACATGCATCTGCTGTCAGGAAGCACAAAAGAGGTGTTGATGATTTGTCTTGAGACAAAGCTGACTCAAAACTCACCCACTATGACTCAGGGAACTGAGCGGAAGAAGGGGCGGAAAGAATGTAAGAGCCATGATGGGAGAGAATATCCAGAGACATTGCCCCCCCCCAGCAACAATACACAAGGGGGAAGGGAAAAAAAAAGAGAGAAAAACTGGCTATCTCTGGTGCAGTTCATACCCCCTTTCCTATGGACAGATCCAGTATGTACACCAAGGAAGGACCCCAGTGGGTAGGGGACAGAGAGGAGGGAAACAGGGACACCTTCACAAGATTTGCTCATATAATGTCTATACTTATTCATAATAAAGGTATATAAAAATAAAAAAGTACAAATAGAAAAAAGGAGCCAAAATATTTCCATTTTCAGATAACATGATCCAATACTTAAGCGACTCTTCACCAGAAGATTCCTAGAACGGAAAAGCAGTCTCAAGAAAGTAGCAGTATACAGATATCAGGAGGTTTTCCCTATACAATTAGAAAACATTGCTAAGAAAGAAATCGGGGCTGGAGAGATGGCTCAGCGGTTAAGGCACTTGCCTCCAGTGTCTAAGGCCCCTGGTTCAATTTCTCAGTACCTACATAAGCCAGACCCACAAGGTGGTGGCCCGAGTCCTATCTCTCTCTCTCTCTCTCTCTCTCTCTCTCTCTCTCTGCTTGAAAATGAATAAATAATATATATTTAATATATTTTTTTAAAAAAAAGAAAGAAAGGAGGATCTCATTCACAGAATTTCAAAAAAAATAGGTAGGAATAAACCCATCTAAGAAGGTAAAGACTTCTACAATGAAAATTTTAAGGCATCAAAGAAAGAAAATGAAGTGTGGGTGAGTTTTAAGTCTGCTCTATTGTTGAGATCTTAAGTATCTCTGGATCTTTGCCCTGGGTTGTGTTGGATATCATTGGTGTCTGTCTCCATTGACCTTTCATGGGTTTTCTGACTTGCTGTGGTGATTTGTCTCCTGTTTGTCTTGTCACTTTCTCATAGATTTCTTAAAATATTATTTTCTATGGTTTTATTCCTCTAAGACTTTGAGCACTTTATTGATTAAGAGTAAAGAGAGTCGACATGCTTGTTTGAGATTTTAGATGGAATGTTTGAGATTTCCCCATTTAGTATAATGTTAGCTATAGGCTTGGCATCATTTATTATCATGAGGTGTAGTTCTTCTATCCTTGGTTTCTTCTGGGTTTCTATCATGAAGGAATGATGAACTTTGTTGAAGGATGTTTCTATATCTAATGTGGTGGTCATGAGATTTTTGTCCTTAGGTCTATTTATATACTGTAGTACAGCTACTGATTTGCATATGTGGAACTAATTCTGTATCCCTGTAATAAATTCAGTTTGGCATTGTGGTGGTTTGATTCAGGTGTCCCCCATAAACTTAGGTGTTCTGAATGTTAGGTACCCAGGTGATGGCAATTTGGGAATTTGAGCCTCCTGGAGAAAGTGAATTGTTGGGGGTGGGCTTATGGGTGTTATAACCAGCTTCCCCTTGCCAGTGTTTGGCACACCTTCCTGCTGCTGTTTGCCACCTGCTATGGCAGAGGTGATGTCCACCCCTCTGCTCATGCCATCATTTCCCCTGCCATCATGGAGTTTCCCTCCAAGTCTGTAAGCCAAAACAAACCCTTTCCTTCCACAAGCTGATTTTGGTCAGGTTCTTTGTGCCAGCAAAAAAAGCTGACTGCAAGAATGATTTTCTTAATGAAGCACTTTCATTTTAACATGTAAGAGATAGAATCAAAATTTGAACTGAGATAGCCTTTACTCTGAGCCTTTATAAGCTAATCAAACCCAGAGATTACTGTGTTAAGTGAGCCTAAAGTGGGCTTGAGAGACAGTAAAGTGTCTGCTGTACACATATGAGGATCTGAGTTTGACCTTAACATTATTAAAGGAAAAAATTCAGGCATAGTAGCACACATCTGTAAGCCCAGAGCTGAGGATGTGGAGACAATTGGATCCCTCTGACTTACTGATCAGCCAGTCTAGCCTTCTTGGTGAACTCCAAGAAGAGAGACCCTGTCTCAAAATAGATGTCACTTGAGAAATGATACCCTGGTTGTCTTCTGGCCTCCAGAAGACACATGTATGCTTGCACACGTTCACACACATAAAGATGAGCCTAAAAAGGTAAAAATGAAAAATTAAACATGGCATGCAAAAAAATAATTGGGTAAAGGGTACTTCCGCCTGTGCGGAAAAACACCTGAATGCAGGCAAAAGCCCACTGAATTTTAATAAGCCCTGATTTTCCTTTCTGTGTATTGGTTTTAAATGTTTAAGAAATATTTCAAAATCAATACACAATGCCGCATGCAGGTCCCTCTCCCCACCCTTATTCATGCCGTCATGACTCCGTGAGTTAACTTGCAAGAGCTACTATGAAAAGTGTGAAGCTTTTAGGGAGTCTGAGAATTCAAGAATTGAGAAAAGGACAAGGCTGTGACAGCAAACAGTAGTCCCATGGGATGGGTTTGCATCCAGTGTTATATTTGTATGGACAGCAGCTGCTTCTCAAGTGCACAATTGTATATGAAAGGACAGGAAGCCACAGGGTAGAATCCCATTGCCTGGAGTTTATTCTGTGACTGGTGAGATTGCAGGAGACAGGTAGCAAATAAACACGGGATCAGACAATCCCAGGAAGAAGAGTTCAGGCTTTGTGTAGAGTGGCAGTGGATCACGTGTGCTCCTAGGAGGAAAACCATATCCCAGAGAGGAGGGCAACCTGGGAGAGTGAGGAGACCCATGTTTCTGTTTCAGCAGTAGGAGCTCAGGGCTGACATCGGTACCAGGCACGGGATCAGAGAATGGCTGAAGTCCTAAATGGACCCTGAAGCACACTGATTTGCATGGGATGATATAAGGAAATTGAAATGGATGATGCTGGTGCTTTGTTACATTTCTCAGTCAGTAGTGATGTCTATAATAAGGAATCAAGGAAGGTAAGACCAGGGTCCATCTTAGAGAAACATCTACCCCATCTCAAACATTCTTTCCCAACCATGCTACCTAAAGTGGGCTTCTCTTCTACCCTGGAATTTTTTCCTCTTTTGCAGTTGGTGTTTCTTTTATGGCTAATCAGAGTTTGTATTAGTTTCTGGTCTGTCATCCGCTTCTAGTGCTGGCCTGACACAGTGTGAGACCAGTGGTCATGTTTTGACTCAATGAATAAATTTAATACGTAAGTATATGGAATCTCATATTTCACCAAATGATTATCATAGTCACATTAAAGCCCCAGGCTGCTTCCTTGATGATGGGCTGATATGATTTGACGGTGTACACTCACTGAAGTCGATGGTTGATCCAGAATTAAGGTATGAGGGCATCAAGACAGAAGACAAAAACCCTGAACTGCAGGGAGGCCCACCTCTGAGGGCTAGGAAAGGAAAGAACAAGTGAAAAGTATAGAAAGAGCCTCACAAGGAAGGAAGGGTAGTTTAGAAGGGAGAACTTCAAGTGCTGGGAACCAGTAAAGAAAAATGAAGACAGACTGTTATAGGCAACGATAAACTGTTCCACTTTGTAAAATGTCAGTTACACTTCCCAGGAAGCTGATTTTAGTAGACATCAGATTTTAGGGAATCAAGATGCTTTGAACAGTTTCAGAATAATGAAAAAGAGAATTTGTTTTTAAATGACTGGTAGATTTGAGGGAAAGCCTGTTTAAACATATGTAATTTGGGTGCAGTGGCATGTACCAACTAACTATGTGTGAGTTTGAGGCAGAGGAGTTACTTGAGCCCAGGAGTTTTAAGCCGGCTTAGGCAACATAGCAAAATGCCATCTCAAACACACACACACACACACACACACACACACACACACACACACACACACACCATTCTCTTTAGGAAGGAATGAAAGGACAAAGAGAAACTGAGGCCAAACCATGTCTCTCTCATGTCTCCCACTCTCCTTTATATAAAAGTGAAGTGTTCACAAACTTTGCATTTCCCACAGTACCCCACCCCTCCCACAGCCATTCAGACCTCCCTCGTGATATTTCCACTCTTGTCTTCTCCTTGACCTTCTCAAGTCTTCAGTTCAGTGTTCCCTTCCTAGAGAAGCCTTCCGTCATCACAGCTCCCAGCGACACCCTGTTCCCTTTCCAGACACTCAGCAGTGTCTAGAGTCCTGTGTAATTCACTCCTTAACATTCTCGCTGCTTGTCCAGTCCTCAGCCCATGAAACAGCTCCAGAGGCCGGGGCAGTGGCAGCATAGAGTCTTAAGGACTACTACTAAATAACATCATAAATAAGTATGAATAGATATTAAATTGTATTGGGTATCAGCTGCATGCCTAACTACTGTTCTCTAATGCCCATTTATCAGTGGGGCAAATTTCTCTCCTCTTTTCTTTCTGGGTTTGTGTGTGTATGTGTGTGTCCTTTAACAGTATTGAAGATTGAACCTGGGGCCTTGCACATGCTGGCCAAGTGCTCTAACTCCATTTCTTAAAAGAAATGGCTTTCCCAATTGGAAAGCAAAAAAAAAAAAAAGAGACTGAGTTACATTAAGCCTAATATTTTTCCTTCTTAAGAGTAGACTGATGTTCAAGGACCTAAGACCACAAATCAGTGAGAAAAAATTTTTGCTTGTTTTTCTCAAACTTAAAAACACTCTTATGAGGATCTGGGAAGATGGTTCAGTGGATAAAATACTTTTTATGCAACTCTTAAGTACTTGAGCTCAGATTTCCAGACTCCACATAAAAGCTGGAAGCTGTGGCAGGTTTCTGCAATTTCAGTGCACCCTAAGGCTTAGGAGGCAGAGACAGAATTTTCTGGAAGCCCACGAAAGGAGAGATAGACAAGAGACCCTACCCCCCCAAAAAAGGTGGGAGGTGAAGACCAACCTGAAAGTTGTCCTCTGACCTCCACATATGTTCCACACATGTGTCCCCCACAATAAATATGTAAAATTTAAAAGACACTTTTATGAAGAATAAATAGATAATGACATCAGGGGAAGTAAGGGTAGGGACTGGGTGATGGCTTAGTTAGTAAAGCCCTTGTTGCATGAGTTTGCCTGTTGCCTGAGATCAGATCCCCAGGAATGACAGAAATGCCAAACATGTGGAGTTTGTACATATATTCCCAGCACTGGGGAGGAGGAGATAGTTAGATCCCTGGGTCAAGGTGACTAGTTAGACCAGCCTAATTGAAGAGCTCTGGGTTACACGAGAGACTCTGTCTCAAAAAATTAGAGGAATAATCAAAGGAGACACCTGATCTGTACCTCTGGCCTACACACACACACACACACACACACACACACACACACACACACACACACTCCCACACAAATGTGAACACAGAGACACACGTGCACACATAAATACATGATAAGGCCAGTGTTATCAGCATGACTTCCACCCTTCAATAAGATACTTACACACCTGTTACAATGACATACCGCAAAGACCAAAGGTCAGTGAGAGGTGATGAAGGTGTGGAGAAATTTCAGACTTGGTCAATTCTTGATGGGAAAGTTACCTGTGACAACTGCTATGGAAAGCAGTATGATAATTCCTTTAAAAGTTTAAAACAGAGCCGGGTGTGGTGGCGCATGCCTTTAATCCCAGCACTCGGGAGGCAGAGGTAGGAGGATCACCGTGAGACTACATAGTGAATTCCAGGTCAGCCTGGGCTAGAGTGAGACCCTACCTCAAAAAAAAAAAAGTTTAAAACAGAACTACTCAGATACCCTACTTCTGGATATATATCCCAAAGAATTGTAATGAGAATTTCAAAAATACAATTGCACTCTCATTTAACGCAACAGCATTCCCAATAGGTAAGATGTAGAGAAAACCAAAGTGTCCATCAGTGGATGGATGGATAATTAAAATATACTGTATTCATATAATGGAAAGGTATTCAGTCTTAGAAAAGATGAAGATC
Organism: Zapus hudsonius; assembly: GCA_004024765.1. NCBI lineage: Eukaryota > Metazoa > Chordata > Mammalia > Rodentia > Dipodidae > Zapus > Zapus hudsonius. The sequence goes on from PVHP010010439.1 coordinate 22,202, forward strand.
CTACTATACTACAGTCAGTCAGTCAGTCCACAGAAGCACCAACCTGCACAATGTCATTAAATGTGTTAGTTACTTTTCTTCTTGCTGTGATAAAACTCCTGACAAATGCAACTTAAAGAAGGGTTTATTTTGGTTCACAGTGGTTGCCGAGGGATAGAAGAGAAGAGAAATGAGTGGTTGCTACTTACGGGTATAAATTTTCATGTATGCAAAAGACGAGTGTAATGGTTAAGTTATGTTGTCCACTTGATCAAATTAGAAATCCATTAGTTAGACACGCCTTTCTGGATGGTCTGTCTGTGGGATGTTTCTAGGAAGGAATCACTGAGAGAGAAAGTCACTCTTCCAGAATAGACAGCCCTTCCAGTGGTGGACTATAGATAAAGACAGTGATGGACTATACATAATGACACTGAAATAACACAGCCCTTTCTCACCTGGCTGCATGTACTACTTGCTTGTGTGTTCTTTTTACATGGCTGCCCTCACCATTTGCTCACATGTGCATTACCCTGCTTCAGCTAGCCTTCCTGTACATTAGAACTGAGTTCCATCAGCCTTCCAATGTGGACTGAAAACAAGCAGCTCTCCAGGAATCCTCTAGGCCTAAAGTGGCAGATAGGACAGCTGAGTGTCCAGCCATGTGGGCTGAGAAGCTACTGAGTTCTTTGATGCTCAAGCCTGCAGACAGCTACTTTTGGACTGTCCAGCTCACATCATTAAGCTAATCCAATAAATTCCCTTTCTAATATATATATATATATGCATATATATATTTTTTTCATTCTATCAGTTCTGTTCCTGTAGAGAATCTGACCGATATGTTCTAGAAACCTGCTACACAGCATTGTACCTATAGTTAACATGACTGTATTTTATACCAAAAGTTTAAGAAGTTAGATTTCACAATGTGTTCTTACCAGAGGTGGCTAAATCAAAGAGCAAAAGTCCACATGTTGAAAGACTCAGGATGCCTCTGAGGTAAACCACATTTACTTATGGAGAGTCTAACCCAAAAGAGGCCACTTGGATGTGACAGAGAGTGTGTTTACCACAAACCTGAGAAAATCTCCAGAACTACTTCTTAGTGTGCAAAAGCCAAGTGGGTCTGGTGACAGAGAATCCCCGAGGATGAAGCAACTCAGCAGAAAGGGGCTGGAAAGGGAGGGGGATGAAGAGTCACAGATTCTCTCTTTGGAGTCTCCTTTGGTGTCCTCTCAAGCTGATAGATTTCTCTTTTAAAAATATTTATTTCTTTGTAATCAGAGAGAGAGAAGAGAGAAGAGAGAGAGAGAGAGAGAGAGAGAGAGAGAGAGAGAGAGAGAGAATGAGTTCACCAGGGCCTCCAGCTACTGCAAATGAACTCCAAATGCATGTGCCAATTTGTGCATCTGGCTTTGGCTTGATGTGGGTACTGGGGAATCAAACCTGGGCCATTAGGCTTTGCCAGCAAGTGCCTTAACTGCTGAGCCATCTCTTCTAGTCTTCAGACATTTTATTTCTTCCTATGGGGATTAGGCATGTGGGGCTGGAACAGCTCCCCCAAAGTGCAAGTGCTCCCTGGGTAGGGAATCTCTTGGGACTAGCTTAGTGCTTCCTCAAGGCACCACAAGGTCCTTTCTGCACAGCTGTTGCTGCCCGTCCTGGTTGGCCCAGCTGCTAGCGCTGGCAGGCCTTCTAAGCAGATAGCTGGGCGTGGAGCTGGGTGAAGGAGTGATGCCATGGTCCCCAACTGTGGAAGCTTGAAAACACATCCCCACAGGTTTGTGTTCGGAATGCTTGGTCCCCAGCTAATTGTAGTTTGGGTGGTGACACCTTGCTGGAGGAGCTGTGTCACTGGGGGCTGACGTTGAGATTTATTTACCCACTCCTACTGGGTATTCACTTGCTCTTCCCTCCTAGCTGCTATGACAGGATGTAATGCCCAGCTTCAGCATCACCATGTTTTCCCTACCATGATGAAACCTCTCCTTAAGACTGTAAAATGAATAAACCCTGTCCTTCTATATGCTGTTTTTGGTTGGGTGTTCTGACCAGCCACAAGAAGGTCACCGGGTAAGCTTGGCCACCTCTCTTGTCACATATTACCATCATTGACAGAGCATTGTCTGTCCCTTCTGTTTTTTTTTTTTTACTTTATTAAATCCAGTCTGTGAATACAAGGGCTTCAGACACATTCTGCTAATAAAAAAGTTAAGTTAGAAAGTCAAAATCAGAGCTGGAGAGATTCCTCAGTGGTTAAGGTATTTGCTTACAAAGCCCAATGACCCAGGTTCAATTCCCTGGTATCTATGTAAAGCCTGGCACAAGCATCTGGAGTTTCTTTCTAGTAACTAGAGGCCCTGGCATGCCCATTCCCTTTGTCTGTATCTCTTCTCCCTATCTCTCTCTGCTTGGAAATACATAATTAAAATATTTTTTAAAAAGGAAAAGAAAATAAAAATCAAATAGTGTCTCTTTTGCTCATTTCAAGATGTCTCCTGGGGCCTACAACCTCCTGTAGGTCTACAATCCTATTGGTCTGTGGCTTTGAAAGTAGGGCTTGGATTGTATCTTTCAATGCCTTTGGCTTTCTAGTCTCCCTTCAACCTCTTTTGGAATCTCTGCTGATGGCTTCTTTTGATTTTGGGCTGTCTAGTTTTTACTTTCTGATCCTGAAATGACTTCTGGGTAGAAGTGTGTGAGCAAGAGGCTGACGGGAGAAAAGAAGCAGAGTCCGGGCTTCACAAGGGTCAGGGAGAACATGTCATGCCATGTCTGGATTTCCTGATCCATTAGGAACTCCTTGGCATATGACACAAGACCTTCTATATTGTTTGGTCTTTGCTCCTGAGTTTTTTTTTTCCAGGGTTAGCAGTTGGTTTTAGTCTTGGTCCCATGTCTTTGAAATAGGGTCCGCCTATGGAGCTCAGGCTGGCCTCAAGCTTTCAATCCTCCTGTCTTCACCTTCTGAGTGCTGGAATGACAGGTGAGTTTCACCATGCCTAGGTTTAATTTTCCATTCCCTCTCTGTGCTCCCAGCCAATCTTCCTGTTCCAACAAACCAGATTCCTTATCAGTTACCTGTTCCTCTAACTCTGGGCCCTTCCTAACTCAACCTGCTACTTCATGGTTCCCTTGCTTTTACATATCCAAATCCCTTCCAGTTTTCTGACGCCATCATGAACTCATCTTCCCCTGAGTCATGGACCAAGCATTTATTGTACTTCAGTGACAAGGTCATTGAGGGATTCACCAATGTTCTAGAAAAAAAGCCAATGATGCCACCAGGCACTTTGTATCAGGGTCTAACCTCACAGCAAACATTGGTGCTTATATAAATACTTATCATCTGCTGAAACACTGAGAGAGGCCCTCAGAAGCCAATGTGGGAAGTAGTGAGAGTAAAGCCTGAGTTATAATGAAGACCCCAGGATGTTGGCAATTCCAGGAATGTGGGATGTGTACCAAGGGAGGCTGCAGGCACAGAGTGAGGCTAGCCCCGGAGAGAGTTCGCATTGTGCCACCATGAGCCCCAGATGCAGCTGCTGAGGTTTGGTATTGCTTCTTACTCCCCTGTTCCTCCTTTTTGGAATGGAATGTTTCTTCAGTGCCATTGTATATTGTAAATACGTAACATGGGTTTAGATTTTATAGGGAATCACAGCTTGGAGTTTGCCTTAAGTTTCAGGAGCTCTGGATTTATGAGCAGGGCAGGATCTATTAAAATTATGAGGACTCTTGACAATAGACTGAAAGCATTTTTCGTTTTGAGATGGCCATGAGCCTGTGGGAATCAGGAGTGCAATGTTTTGGTTTGAATGTAAAATGTCTACATGGACATTTTACAAAGCTTGATTAAAGCTTTGTCCCCAGCCGATGACACTCCTTTGAGAGGCCGTGGAACCTTTGGGACTGTTTTCTAGCTAGCAGAAGTGGGTTTCATGGGGTAGATCTTGAAGGTGATTTCCACTTCTGGTTCTAGTCTGTGAGCTCATTGTGTCCTGAACACCAAGGTGTGAATAAGTCATGCCATAAGCTTCTGTCATTTGGGCCACCATGCCTTCCCCACAATGAAAATCAACCTGCCATTATGGTGATGGAAGTGTGGTGCAGGGCAAGATCCTCAGGTCATGTTGGACAGGCAGCTGGCAGTGGACCAGAGGGACAAGGAATAATATGCCAAGAACCAGCCTCAGTGAGCTGCTTCCTCCACCACCTCAGGACTTAGGCTTTAACACACGAGCCTATGAAGGAGATTTACAAGCCATATGCAAACCTTAACACATGGGTTAAGATATGCAGAAGATAGGAAATAAAACATTCAGTTGGTTTTTAATAATTAAACTAAATGTTGTCACCAAGTGATAAATGCTGCTAAATCAATGAAATATGCATCAATTGGCTAATCATGCAGTCAGAACATTAGACAACTTGATTGCCCGGAATTATAGAAAATCAGTGAAGAGAGTAGTTTAATTATTATAATATAGATAAATATTCAAAATCAGTAAAACATACTTCTTAGAGTTTGGTTTTAATGTCATCATACCATTAATCATTTTCTGCTTTTTTTTCTACAACTTTCTCCTTAAGAACTTCATTTTGGGGCTAAAGAGATGGCTCAGTGGTTAAAGATGCTTGCTTACAAACCCTGAAAGTACACACACACACACACACACACACACACACACACACACACACGTGCAAATAAATTAAACATATGTTTTTTAAAAAAAAGAATTTCATTTTGGTCTGGCTAGTCTATGACCCTCATTGGTATTGTTTCCTTTTTTAAAAATTCAAGCTTGAGCTGGAGAGATGGCTCTTACTTGTAAAACCTGACGACACGGGTTCTATTCCCCAGTACTTACTTTAAGAAGCCAGATGCATAAAGTAGCACATGTATCTGAAGTTCATCTAGAGGGGCAAGAGGGCCTGGTGCTACCATTCTTCCCCTCCCTCCACCCCCAATTTCTCTCTCTATAAATAAATAAATAAATAAAATTATTATTAAAAATTCAGGCTCAGTTACTGAAGTCCTGGTAAGTGAAGAAATGAAAAGAACACTGACTATGAATCAGAAATCCTAAATTCTCATCCTGACCTCACCCATATTCAGATAACCTTTGCTTGTGAAGAGGCTGACCACATACCCCTCAGCGCTCTTTAGGGACGATAGAACATCCTGACTCTACAGGGCCTCCTCAGGTGCCTAAGATTCAAAAGGAGTCTTTTCCTTAACACAGGATTTTCTGATCTGAGTTTGAATTTCTTGCTCTTTCTCTAGCTGTCTTAATCTGTTTTGTGCTAATAAACACAATACCATAAACTAGATATTTTATAAACACCGGAAACTTGTCTTCTAGATCCCAGTAAGACCAAGATCAAGCATCCAGCACATCTGGCAATTTGATGATGACCATGTCTGTCACGCTGGGGGAGCACTGTGCCCTCATGTGGAAAGGCGAGCAGGCCAAGCTTGTGTCATAAAGCCCTTTGTCCTATTCACAAAGGGAGCAGCTTCAAGGCCTCAGCACCCTAGAGGCCCTGGGGCATCAGAGAGGACACATTTCCAGGGGGCACATTCAAGCAATCGTAGTCATGGGAGACTAGAGTGACTCAGAGTCACACCTGATTTGGTAGAAGATAAAGAGGGTGGAGGGGGCCCAAGGCTGAGGTTATCACGGGGTCCTTGTCAGGAGTCTGCTCATTCTGCTGCAGTGAGTGAAGTGTGGCAGCCCTGAGCACTGCTGTCTTTTCCTAGTCTCTGAGTGTACCATCAGGAGACCCAACAAGCTGGGACAAGTTAGGACCCACCATAGTCACAACGAAGGCATGAAGGACAGAAAATTGGATTAAACCCTGCAGGGGAGGTTGGGAGATGGCTCAGGGCATAAGAGCACTTGTACATCAGGAGAACCTGAGTTTGGTCCCCAGCACCCACATAACAAGCCAGCCACGGCCACGCATGCTTGTAACCCCAGTACTGAGGGGACAGTCGGAAGGATCACTGGGTCTCTCTGGTCAGCCGATCTCACCAAAACATGGAAGCTCTGGGTTCAGTGACAGGAACTGTTTCAAGCAAAAGAATAAAAAAGAATGAAAGCAAAAGAATGAAAAGGAGGAGAACACCCATAACATCCTCTGACTTCCATAGGTATGCACATGGGGCGTGTGCAGCTGTAGACGTGTGTGTGTGTGTGTGTGTGTGTGTGTGTGTGTGTGTGTGTGTGTGTGCACATACGTACACACACACACAGACACACACACACGAGCACACACACTGTGCTAGTTGAATGTATTCGGGTGTTCAGAGTAGATTCAGGTGTTTTATTAAAACATGGATTTCCAGCTGCCTGGCTGGAAGAGGTGTTACTGGGGGCGGAGCTGATTTCCAGGCCAATGGTATGCAGAGAGGTCTGAGCTCTGCCTGGGACCCCTTGCTTGCTGCAGCTCCCTGCTGTTTGCTGCCTGGTTTTGTGCTGGTGGTGTGTCTCTCTGTTTGAACCTGTAAAAGGGGGCCAGCCTTTTCCAGCCATGATGGAACTTCTGGATCTCGAAGCTTCAATAAAACCCTGCCTTCTATAAACTGTAGCTGGTTTGGATGCTCATCCCAACATTGTTGATGTGACTACAACACACACACACATTTTTGCTGGAATAACAATAACATAGTGATATTAGGGTTATGTTTTGGACTCATTTGGATTCTGAAATCATTCAGAATATAGACCTTGTGAATTTTCACACAGCGAAGGGGACCTTACTTCCAAATGTTAAATTGATACACCGATGATCTAGTTATCCATAAATGGCCACTGTCAGAAAGGACACAGGAGACTGGGGGACTTTACTTCCTGTGGACAGAGTCCTGCCTTCCCAGGAGTGATGACGTGAAAGTGAGGTCAGGTTGGCATGGGCAAAGGAGCTGGGAGGCATGAACTGGCAGCAAGAATAGTGTAGAGAAACTCCCTTTGTAACATGGCTGTTTGCTGCAATGACTCCTGTCCTTCCTGTCACATGGCCCTCTGCCACATTTCTTAATCCTGGTCCCTCACCATCTCACCCATTTCTATGTGTCTTCTGAACCGGGATCCTGACATCTCCACCCACAGCTGCCAGTATTATTTCAACCTAAACTCCAAATACTCCTATGTATTTTGATCACCTATGGAGAAGTGTGGTTTCCTTTTGAACTTTGTTTTCTTTTATGTTACTGGGGCTTCTTTGTAGCTTTTTTGTGTAACAACATGGCAATTGTTGTAGAACTGATGCCCAGTGTGTTTGCTGATTGTAGTTAAATCTTATACATTATTTATACATTAACCCATTAGATTGCAATTGAAAAGTAAAACTCAATTGTTCATTGAAATTTGATGATTCTTCTTAGAATTTGACAAGCAGATTCTAGAATCTGTATACAAGATTAATGGGCTAAGGAAAGATAGCCAATATAGTTTTTAAAAGGATTAAAGTTGGGGACACTTGTTTTGTAAATAAATGCAGAATGCTGTTGACACAGTGACAGACAAATCAATTAAGAAAAACAGCTCAAAAATGAAATCTCATGCAACAGAGTGTGCAAATGGGTCCATCAAACCATTTCTTCTTTTCCCTTGGATATAAACTAAACTACATTCCCCATCCTCCTTGGTGGGCCCTTTAAATGAGAATTCTAGTCAGTAGGCTGAAGTGATGCACCCAAAAAATGATATGACCCATAAACATGCTCCCATGAGGAACTGATTATTCCTGAATCTATGAACTGAACATCTCTTTAGAGCCCCGAGAGAACAAACTAGAAGCAGCTAGGGTCCCTGCATTTGGAGGCCAGCTTCCTAGGCCAACAGACCCTATAGCCCCTAGGTTCAATAATTCATGATCAAAGCAATTCACTTTTGCCTAGCGTTGTAGTCAGTTCCATGATGCTTAAACAAACATCCAACCAGAGTTGAATGGGAGGGAGGGATTTATTTCAAGCTTACAAAATCCAGGGGAAGTTCCATCAATGGCAGAAGAAGTTGGCCTCCATTCATTAATTCAAGCATAGAGAGAAACCACCAGCCAGCAAAAAAGCAGCAAACACAAAAATCCACCAGAGCTCAGACCTGTCTGTACACCTTTGGGCTGGAATTCAAATTCATCCCCAAACACACCTTTGGACTGGACCCTAGGATCCACCCCTAGGGACACCTCCTCCAGCCAGGCAGCTGGAGACCCATGTTACAAGCTTTAATGAAATTCCTGAGTCTAAAGGGGACATAGATTCAAACTACCTCACCCAGTTCCTATGATTTCAGGACTAATTATTGACTTCTCCCGATGCAGCATGCCTGAAGGGAAACATCACGCAGCAGCTAACTGTGCAGACGTTAGAGAACACGGGCTGTGCGAGGCACAGAGTTGGGACAATTGTCTATCTAGACTGAAAATGACAGTTGCAAATTTGATCTCTGCTCCATGCCCCATTCTGGTAGGATTAATGATCTCAAAGCTCAATAGAGCTTCTGGTTGTCATCTCAATGCACACGATGCCTTCCCCACTATAATGAAAGATACCCTTAAACTAGCTCTCTTCTGAGCACAGTCCCCATTGCCATCTTCATCAGAAGCAGTGTGACCCTCAAGAGTGGATCTTAGTGATATTGCCCGATAGAAAGAGGGAATGAGGAGAGCCTCACACGAGATCTCATCCACGCCCTCCTGTGCTCCCTGCCAGCTGTCTATGAGTCTGCCTCGGCTGCTTGTGGTCTCTGGAGATGCTAGAGTACATCTATGTGGTAGACCAGCTGGAGGGGGGACTCCATCGGTGCAGCTAAGGTTAAGTTGTCATCCATGCAGAGGCGAATCTATGATGGTGCAACTATTTTAGGGTCACCTATGTTCCTATAAATAACCCCTCACCCACACTCTGTAAGTAAGCCCAATCAACTTATTGCCTCCACCTTAGAAAGTAGAAAAATAAATTGTAAACTTTCAGAAGAATACATAAGAAAACATCTTTATGATATCAGGATAGGTAACGGAAATCAAAAACACAAAATACAAACCGGGAAAGAAAATACTGATTAAAAATAAATCAGTTGCATAGTGGTGGTGCACACCTCTAATCCAAGCACTTGGGAGGCAGAGGTAGGAGGACCAGTGTTGAGTTCAGAGGCCAGCCTGGGACTACATAGTGAATGCCAGGCCAGCCTGGGCTAGAGCAAGACCCTACCTTGAAAAAAAAAAAAAGAAAGAAAAGAAAAAGAAAAAATAAATAAATAAAAAGTTACAAATAAAAGCACCCTAAGTAGAAGTGTTGTCAAAGACCAGGACAATGTTTGAAATATACATCTAATAAAAGATTAGTATCCTGCATATCTAAAGAATTAAAGCAAAATTCTTTAGTAGAGATAAGGCAGTTTGGTGTTAATAGTCCCTCCCCCTCCCCACACACAAAAAAAGTAAAAGTGAGGAATGTTTTTAAGCTGTAAAAGGAGAATCTGGGTCACTCCATTTGCTAGAGGTCAAAGGTGTCAGAAGGGTCTAGACTTTTTTTTATCTCTTCTTCCCTAGAGGACCTCCTTTCCTAAGAGACATAGTCACGCCTTCTGAAAAGGTCACACACTTTCTGGAGGACTGAGATTCCTGGGAAGATTGCCCTTTCCCAGAAAACCTGACCCCAGGTATATGGCATCAGGACTGAACTGACCAGTAGGCTCACTTGAAAGATCCCAACCTGAGTACTGAGGTGGACCTTCCCATTGCTGGGAACCCCTCTTCTTGCCTGTCTTTGAGTGAGAGCTCTGTATTCTCTTAAGCTCCAAGTGCCGTCTCGATGAGCTATCCCTAGAATAAAATCACTTCTGGTCTTTGTACTTCATCCATTGAAATTCATAAGTCAAGAATCTGGAGACCACTAATTCAGTGAAAGCTTTGTGTGAGCATCGAGTTTTTAGTGCCCTCGCTCCTGAATTATTGCCCACCCAAGAGCTGAGATAAGGCTCTGATGCTCTCAAAAACACTCCAGATTCCCTTATCAGAAGGATGGGCAGAGATTATACATGAGCTTGTTAGGGGGGAAATACTTGAATAACCAATATCTATCTGAAAAACTAATCTTAATTCTACATCTTGTGTCAGTGATGGAATGCCAGTTAGTACTGTGACCCACGGATTGCCAAAATCAAAGGGCAGTAATGCTGTATTCACGACCTGTAATAAGTGTGAAACTCCAAAAGCAATCATGACCACCTGGTTCAGCCAAACACTTCCTTCTGCCCAGTCATGCAGTTGGTGATGTTTTATTCTTCTTAAGGTCGGGGGTCAATTGTGCTGCTTTTCCCACCTACTTGGGTCTGAAATAGTTCATAAAATCTTAAAATATATTGTATCCTTTCTTTAGCCCTTCATCCTCCGTGAATGACTGGATTCCCCTCAATGCTCTGGTTTTCTGTTTTATGTTCTCACTTAGAGCAGTCCATCCTTGAAGACTTCCTAAGTTCGTGTGGGGGATGGGACTGATTTATTAAAATGACTCACTACAAAAATTAAAATCAGCATGCCCGTTAATAACTAATAAGAGTAGACAGCATACCCGACAGTATTGTGTTTTCTCATACTAACACCTGCATCCGCAGACGTGTGATGGGAACAGCAGGTGGGGAAGTGATAGCCATCTTTCTCCCATGCCAGAACCTTGCTGAGGTGTCGGCTGCTTTGTGGCCAAGTGAAAAGATGGATGGATACACACTACCTTCGACATTCAGGCTGGAATAGACTGGGGATCAGCCAGGAAAAGGATGACTGAATTAGCCATGTGAACCACTTCTGACCATCTGAATCCTCCAGCACAAGTTTTCGGACTCGAGCAAGCATTTCTCGTTGTCTTCTTGCTCTTCTCAAGCAATGGTTTAATGTTGTTGGTACTGGTGTGACGCTCTTGGAACCTGCTTAGAATTCAGCAGCCATTTCCACATTCAGAGTGCTTTTCCTTTACTACATAAAGCATTTTTAACCACTGACCAAGCGAAGCCTTTTTCAAAGAGTAGAACTATTTGTTGCCAGCTGAACGCCACCAATAATGACCAGCATAAAGTTTTTATATAATTTTATCTTTTTTTTTTGGTAAGGCAAGTCCTCTCTCAGAGGGAAGTACATAGTTTCCCTGACACCAGACAAATTTCTTCCCAGCATAGAAGGCAGCCAAATCTCTAAATTGATATGTTCACTGAATAATAATAAGTTTCATATAATAGCATGGTGTCAGGTGTGAGAGGATTTGATAGAAGGGCATCTAACTGCATGAATGATACTATATATATATATATATATATATATATATATATATATATATATCCTTAGGAAATTTTGATAAATTGATAAATAAAAGACTGTGAACACTTGGGCTGGATCTAGCCACACATACTGGTGAGCAGATTGTCCTGGTGGGATCTCAGCAGTAGGGGACACATTAGATGATTCCATTTGAAATATCTCCCCCTTCCCTCTCAAATGATCCAAAAACCCAGAGATGCCCTGATTTCAGATGCTGCACAGGTGATCCCACTCAATCTTTCCCTCTACCAAGTTCATGGTATTGGCTAGGTCAAGTGCTTTCCCTTGCCATGGGTAGAATGAGTGAAAGCTTTGCACGGCACTTTAAAAGAATTGCGGGGGCCCAGCTGTTTCGAGAAATAGCCTATTTGTTATTTTTTCATTCCTACATATGCCCCTCTTTAGAAACAACACAAATATGACCAATTTTAAATAGACTTCTAGGTCTTCCTAAGGAGAAAATCCCTCATCTCTTTTTCTAAGTGATTGAATGAATCCCCCCTGGATGGTAAGACCACTAAAGCCATTTTAATAATGTTGTCATTTTTATGCAGGCTCTATCTTAATGCAATGCTATGACTATCCTTTTAAAATGATGAAAACAAAAAAAAATGTCATCTCATTCTGGTGCCTTATACATCTTCCAGCAGTCGTTGCTTATTTTTCATGGTCAATAGCCCTGATCCTCTGACTAGATGGGTTTGTTTCAAGCAAACACTCATCTCTGTACAGTCAGCCTCTGAATTAACAGATCCAGACTCACAGCTGCAATCAGAGATGCATTGAAATGTCTTATCTTTTAAAGGGACCATATGGTGGTATCATTGTCTTTAAGAAAATGTAAGCGTGTATATTTAAAAGATCTTTAAGAAAGTTTGGGCCACACTTTTTATATTTAAATCTGACAGAAGCACACATCCCAGAATGCCATAGTTTCAGAATGTTTGAGCAGCTGATTGTAACAAGATTTCCTAGAGACAGAAAGACTGATTCTATATTGAGTAGCAAGTGGCAATTATCCATACATGTCTCCTGCTTTTGAAATAAATAAAGCTCTAGTGCAGGATTCTCCGTGCCTGATGAGGCCTCAGCTTTGCAGACAAAATGCTTTCATGAGTTTCCTCCACCTGCACCCAATGCATTCTATTCTAGAGATAAAATGAGCTGGATTTCTAGGATCTCCAAAAGAAAAAAAAATCTTAGACCAGTGGGGCAGGTATATAACAGGCATCCCTGTGATTTTATAGCTTTGATATCTGCGGATTCAGTCAACTGTAAATCAAAAATACCCAGAAAAAGAAATCTCATCCAGGGGCTGAGAAGATGGATCAGTGGGTAAAAACATGAGAAGCTGAGTTTGATCCCCAGCAGCCATACAAAGAGCTGAGCGTGGCTGTGGATGTCTGTAACCCTAGTACTGGGGCAGGAGGGGGGCAGACAGAGGAGGGTCAGGGGCTTGGTGTTCAGCCAGTCTAACTGCAAAACAGGAAGCTGTAGGCTCAGTGAGAGACTGTCTCGGGGAAATAAGGTGGACATTCAATGTCTTCCTCTGGCCTACACACACACACACACACACACACACACACACACACACACACACAGGGCAGTCACATCTGCACACACACACGTGCATACACACATACACTCAAACCACTTTATTTTGCTTGGAGCTTTTCTTGTCATTATTCCCAAAACAATACAGTGTCACCATGATTTACACTGTATTTGGGATTATAAGTCATCTGGATGTGATGTAAAGTATATGGGGGGGGAGAACAAATATCAGCAGGTGTTAGTTGCAAGGATCCTAGAACCACTTCCCCACCTGTATGAATATGACGACTGTATTTTTATTCTCACCTCTCCTGGGTCACTCATCTGGAAGAAAGCTCTGTGAATTACCAAGTTTATGCTTGTAACAGACAATTACACATATATGTAACTAAAGTATACGTGTGGATACATTCAGAAAGAAGAGTTGATCTGAGCTTGTGTGGAGTCCCCTTCAATGCAGGGGGGTTTGAATATCAGACTTTTAGGTCCTAAATGGAAATTAAAGGGAAATCTTTCCGCATCTGGTTCCAGAGAAATTCCTTCCAAGGTCACTCACTAAGAGGTCAAGTTCCAAAGCAGGTGACAGCCTTAAGATTGGCTGGTGTGAGTAGCAAGCAGATCCATTCATTTTTCATGAAGTTATAATTAACGTGCCATCTGCCTCCCACAGGTTCAACCTTTGCAAACGAAGACCAGCCAGCTCCGAAGACGGCTCTGCCCTCTAAGGACACACCCAAAGGGGCAGTTCGGACAACCTCCTCTCCTTCCTCCAGTGTGACAACACCCCGCAGGAGTTTACTTCCAGCGCCAAAATCCTCTTCCACACCTGCTGGTAAGACCTTCTGCCTTGTAGAGGCTTCATAGCAGAGTGCCCTTTCTGCATTAATAAAAAGTCCTTTGAAAATCTCTGTGTATGCATCAACTATTTAGAGGGGCACTGATTGATGAGTTTTAAATGACATTTAAAGTGAATAATAACACAACTGTTTTCAAGGTGGTGTTTAAATTCTTACAACTGCCTCACACCCCTCCACCTGTCTGGTAAACCTTTTCATCACACCGCTTGGACTTTGGAAAGTAAAAACCAAGCTATTTTAAACAGACTGGCATTTGGCTGTGGGAAACCAGGGCTCAAGAAATCATCCCAAGGGATAGGGGTGTGGAAATAGATCACACTATGCTTCAGGAGGGAGCCTCCGAACCCTCGGGGAGCTGCTTGCTGCCCTTGCAAAGCTAAGCAGAACCCAGTGACAGGAGGCTTCAGAGCCACAGCTCCCTGTCACCTGCCATCCCATGAAGTCCATGCCTGGATCTGAGGGGTCAGCTGTGCAGATATGACACTTCCAGGGTAGCCCAGTCATGGTTGCTGGTATAATTTCTTCTCCAATGACTCACGCATGAACATCTGTTTATCCCCTCCATCTCTGAAGATGCCTTTTTTAGTGTTTGTTGTTGTCTTGCTGTGGAAGGTACACCACCAGGAAAAGAGAATGGTGTTGAGTCCTGGTCCACCATAGATGAGTCATATAATCCTATATTAATGTGTGTGTGTGTGTGTGTGTGTGTGTGTTTACAGAAGTGAGTTTGCATTACAGGCTGAGCACCCCTAGTATGAATATTCAAAATTCAAAATGTTCCAAAATCTGAAAACTTTTAAATATTGACACTGTGCCAAAGTGGGCCACATGGTAGTTCACTTGTTTGATTGTTGAGAAGTCTCTATACCCATTTCCACAGTGTCTGCATCCGTTTACGGTCTCATCAACAGTGAATAAGAGTTCCCCTTCCTTACAACTGCACTTGCATTTGTTGTTACTGGTTTTCTTGATGATACCTATTTTGACTGGGGTGAAGTGAGATCTCAAAGTTGTTTTATTTTGCATCTCCTTAATGGCTAAGGATGTTGAACATTTTTTAAATGTCCGTTGGCCATTTGTGTTTCTTCTTTTGTGAACTGTCTGTTCACTGCATTGGTTTTATTTATTGATTGGCAATTTGGGTTTTGTTGATGTTTCATTTTTGTCATTCTTTCTATAGTCTAGATGTCAGCTGTCTGTGCGAGAAAGAGCTGGGAAAGATTTTCTCCCATTCTTGAGGCTGGTTACTCTCTGATGATAGTTTTCCTTTACTGTGTAGAAACTTGATTTCATGGATCCCTATTTGTTGGTTCTTGGAAGTATTTCCTGTCCTCTTCAGAAAGTGCTTACCTATACCAATAACTTCCAGTGGATTGCCTAGGTTTTCCTCTGGTGTTTTCAGCATTTCAGGCTTTACACTAAGGTCTTGGATTCCTTGTGAATTGATCTTTTCGTAGGGTGGGAAGTGCGGACCTAATTCATTCTCCCACAGGTGAGTGTCCATCCAGTTTTGCCAACACCATCTGTTGAACAGACTGTCTTTTTCAATGAATGTTTTGGACACCTTTGTTGAAAACTAGGTGACTGTTGCTGTGTGGAATTACTTCTGGGTCCTCTATGTTATATGTTGAGATATATATACATATATATACATATATATGTATATATATATATATATAATATGCCTTTGTGTCAGTACCATGCTGTCTTTGTCACTATTGATCTATAGTCTAATTTTTGGACATAAGTTTTAGTACCTTCACACTGTTCTTTCTGCTTAGGTTTACTTTGGCTATGCATGGTCTTCGGTGTTTCCATATGAATTGTTGGATTGTTTTTCTAGTGCTGGGAAGAATATCATTGAACTTTGATGGGAATTGCATTGAATTGAATTACTTTGGGTAATATAGTCAATTTCACAATACTTTAAAAAAATTGTTTTACCAGTCCAGAGATATGGAAAGTCTCTCTAATATCTGATGTCTTATTTTATTTCTTTTTCCAGTGTTTTAAAGTTTTCTTTGTAGAGCTCTTTTATATCCTTGGTAAAGCTTATTCCTAGATATTTTATTTACTTATTGTTGGATATTTCTCCTAATTTCTTTCTCAGCAAATTTATTGGTGAAATATATGAAATCCACTGATTTTTATACACTGACTTTTGTATCCTGAAGTTTTCTGGTACAGTGTGTAGGACTATATAAGTACAGAATCATGTCATCTGTGAATAAGGGTCATTTCATTTCTTCCCTCCCCACCTTTTTCCCTTTAACCTTTTGCTTGTCTTATTTCTCCAAATCTATTTTAGAACTACATTGAATAAGAGCAGACACAGTGGCACACTTGTCTTGTTCCATATTTTAGAGAAAACATTTTAAAGGCCAGAAAGATGTCTTGGCAGTTAAAGGTGCTTGCTTGCAAAGCCTGAGGGCCTGGGTTTGATTCTCCAGTGCCCACATAAAACCAGATGTGCAATGTGGCGCATGCATCTGGAATTCATCAGCAGTGGTAAGAGGCTCTGGTATGCCCAAACTCGCTTCTCTCTTTCTCTCTTGCTCCCTCCCTTCCTAGCTGCTTGAAAATAAATAAATTAAATATTTACAAAAAAAGAGAAAATGTTTTTAGTTTTTCTCCGTTAGAATAATGTTGGTTACAGGTTTGCCATATATAACCTTTTTTATTTTGAGGTATATTCCATCTATTCCTGACTTCTCCAGAACTTTAAACGTGAAGGCATATTTAACTTTGTCAAATGCCTTTTCTACACATATAGAGAGATTCATATGATTTCTGTTCTTGAGTTTATTGGTATGGTGAATTATGTTTATTGGCTTGCATATGTTGGACCAACCTTGCATGCCTGGGGTGAACCAGTGTGGTCATGATGTATAATTTTCTTAATGTATTTTTGAATTCTGTTTGCAAGTATTTTGTTGAGAATTTTGCATCTATGTTCATCAGAGAAGTTAATCCTTGTTGTTGTGTTGTTGTTGTATCTTTATCCAGTTTTGGTATCATGATAATACTGTCTTCAAAGAATGAGTCTGCTCTTTCCTTTCTATTTTGTGGAACAGATTGAGAAGTGCTAGAATTAGATCCTTCTTAAAAGTTTGATTGAATTTGGAAATGAATCCATCTGGTCCTAGGATTTTCTTTGTGAGAGACTTTTAATTCCAGCTTTAATTGATTTAAATTATTTATATCTTCTGGCTTTAATTTTGGTAATTAATCATATGTGTTTAGAAATTTATCCATTTCATCTAGACTTTTGAACTTTGTGGAATATAAACTTTCATAATATTCCCTAATGATTTTCCAGATTTCCTTAGGGTCTGGTTTGCTATATCTTTTTTCATCTCCAGTTTTATTTTGGTCCTCTCTATTTTGGTTAGTTTGGCTAGGGATCTTTCAATTTTAACAAATTTTTCAAAGAACCAACTCTTTGATTTTTGTGTATTGTTTTTTAGTCTCAGCTTCATTAATTTCTGCCCTAATCTTAATTATTTCTTGGCATCTACTGGGTTTGGGATTGGCATCTTGTATTTCTAGCACCTTAAGTTGCATCATGAATAGTTTATTTAAGATCTCTCTCAATTTTTAATGTGAGTACTATGGTTATTAACCATCCTCTTGGGACTGTCTTGATTGTATTCCAGAGGAGCTGATAGGTTGTGTTGTCATTTTCTTTAATTACTAGAAAATTTTCAATTTCCTCCCTGATCTCTTGTATTTATATTCAGTAATGTATTTTCCAGTCTCCAAGTATTTGAGCAGTTACTGAAGTTGCTCTTGCTGTTGATTTCTTGTTTTATCCACTGTGGTCTGATAGGATACATGGAATTATTTCAGGGTTTTCCTTTTTATTTGCTGAAGCTTGATTTATGACCTATGATGTGATCAATTTTAGAGAGGTACTGCTGCAAAAATATATATTCCATATCTTATGTATGAAATGTTTTGTAGCTATCTGTTAAATCCAGCTGGTCTATGGTTTAATTTAGCTCTCTAGTATCTCTTCTGGTTTTTGGTTTGGAGGATCCATCTAAAACATGTGAGTGATGTTGAAATCTTTCACTATTATTGTATCAGAGCCTCCATGCCCTTTTGTGCCTATTAGCGCTGTTTTACAAAATTTGGATTCTAGATGCTTGGTGCATAGATGTTTATAATTCATATGTCTTCTTGAAGAATTGTTCCCTTTATTAATATGTCGTGTCCCACTTTGTCTCATTATTAGCTTTGGTTTGAAGTCTACTCTATCCAATATGAGAAGAGATGATACCTCTACTTGTTTGTGGCTTCTGTTTGCTTGGTAAGCTGCTTGCCATGTTTCAATATTCAGTTTATGGATATCTTTGCTAGCTAGATAGGTTTCTTCAAGACAACAGAAAGTTGGATCTTATTATTTTAACCCATTCAGCTATTCTGCATCTTTTAATTGGTGAGTGGAGGCCATTAACATTTAAAGTTTTTATTGAGAATGTCTTTCCTATAGTTTTGTTAGGTGAGTTTCTGGTTGGTTGTGATATTGGTGTTTCATTTTCATGTTTCCCATTTATTATGACTTGCTGTGTTGAACATGATAAATTCATTTCCAGGTCTTCTTTGTTCCCCTGTTCCTTTCTTGGTGGGTATTCTCGTGGTTGAGACTCTTATTAGACTCTTATTTTTTCCCTTCCTTCCCTGTTGTACTTACCTTCTCATTGCTGGCACAAAACACCTGAACAAAAGCAGCTGATGGAAGGAAAGGAATCTTTTTTTGCTTACAGTCTTGAGGGGAAGCTCCATGATGGCAGGGGAAAGATGGTAGAGCAGAGGCTGAACATCACACCCTTGTCAACATCAGGTGGACAACAGCAGGAGGAGAGTGTGCCACATTCTAGAAAGGGGAACCTGGCTATAATAACCATAAGCTTATCCCCAATAATATACCTCCTTCAGCAAGGCTTCACTACCAAATCGACATTAGTTGGGAACCAAGCATTCAAAACACATGAGTTTATGGGGGACATCTGATACAAAATGCCACACTCCCCATACAGTATAAATTTAAGAATTTTGTTTTGGTAATGATTGTTATCCTCAATGTTGGTTTGATTATCATGAGGTGCCTTAATTAATGTTTTTTTTTCTTGGAATATCCTTATCTCTCCATAAAATTTGAAAGATAATTTAGCTGGGTATAACACTCTTGTTGGAAATTGTTGAATTTCGGAGCATGAAATAGATTGTTCCGTGCTTTCCTGGCTACTGATTATAGATCTGAAATTATTCTGATGTTCTTGCTTTTGTATGTTAGTTGGTGTTTTTCCCCTTACAGCTTTTTGTGATGTTTCCTTACTTTTTATTTGTTGATATCTTGACTGTAATATGTTGTGAAGAGGCTCTTCTCTGGTTAAGTGTCTTTGAGCTCCTAGATGACTCTTGTGTGTTTGTAGCTCAATTTCTCTCTCTAGGTTTGGAAAGTTCCCTGCTATGGTTTCATTAAGTAATCACTCAACTCCTTTAGATGTTGTCTCAGCTCCTTCCCATGGATTCTAAGGCTTGATCTCTTAACTATAATCTCAGAGCTCATGGAAGCATTGTTTCTGTTCCTTGATTTTTTTATTAATTTATATGTGTCTGTGGGTACTGTTACCTCAACTTTGGCTTCCATCTCTGAAATTCGAGCCTGTGCATGATCTTGTCTGTTGGTTATGTTCCCTGCTGTGTTTCAAGTGATTGTTTCCTTCATTTCAAGAAATTTTTTTCAGTGTTTTTATTTCCTTGCTCAATGTGTCCTCCATGTCTGTTGACTTTCTCCTCCAGTTCACTAATGGTACCATTCCCTTTGGAGACTGTCTTGCCGAGATTTCCTTGATTCACACATCTGCACTCCTGAATCTTTGATATGGTCATTGATCCTACTTTCAAAAGGAGAATTCTGAAGTCTTTCTCTGACATCTCCCCTATCTCAGTGGCTTTGGCTCCCATGATAAGGGAATTGGGAGACTGGAAATGGTTTGTGGTGGTTTTTCCCTCGTATTTTTTGTGCTTCATGGCATATGTTCCAGTATTAACTTCCCCCCTTTCTCAGACTTTTTTGGTGGTTCATTTCCTTTTCTGAGGGAACTCCTATAAGTGATTTCACTAGCAACTGAGTTCCTTGCAGATATTAATGCTGAGCAGTACTGGTATTCAGCAAATATGGTGCACCTCTCTCTCTCTCTCTAGAAGATCCTTTTTGTGCTATATTTGTGATCCTGAGTGAGGCTTACTGGTAGAAAATTCATGCTGGTTTGTGTGCAACACTGTAGCCCATGGAGGGTGCTGAACTCATAACACCTTCCTGTCTAAGAGCTTAAAGCAGTCTCTTGGGTGCTTGCTGGTATTTATCCTGTGATCTTGGTGGGAAGATACAGAAGCAGCTCTCTCTCTCTCTCTCTGCACTGGATAGTAACTCCCACAAGGACCAAGTGGGCTGAAATGTACCTGTGCCCTCACCATGCTGGCTTGTCTCTCCTGGACTGGTAGGGAGAAGAGTATCTGCACCCCTGTGTACTGGCTGGTCTCTCCATGTGGACTGGGTGGGCAGAGTTTTACCTGCACCCTTACCGTGCTGGTTTGTCTCTCCCGTACAGATCCAGGTGGCATAGTTATACCTAAGCTCTTCCTATGCTTCCTGTTCTGTCCCACATGAACCGGTGGGTATAGTTCACGTTTAGTTTTTGACATAGTGATCTTAACCCTGGGAACCTTTACCAAAGGTATATTGGCAAAAATCCATTGCCTAAAGTAATGCACTGCAGCACTCTTTAAAGTCATAGAAGACAAAGAAAAACCACCCCCTTTGCCCATTAACAGCAGAGTGATATTAAACAGATGAAAGTAATTGCAGAGCCTGCTGGTGGCAGAGCCACTGAGTAGAACTATTCCAGGAGACTTTATGGCCCAGAAATATAGTGTGCTTTCCTGTGGATATTCCCTAGATTCAGAAAGATTACAACAGAAATACTTCAACCTACACCCAGCACTATTATACTGCAGGTGGTAATGCGGTGTTGTGAATATCTGCTGACATTCTCAATTTGTATGTTTTGGGACAGAAAATCTGACGGAGTATTAGAGAATAACACAACCTCATCACACATTGGTTTTTAAATACATATATGCAAGCAGAGAGGGGGGAGAGAGAGAGAATGGGCATATCAAGGCCTCCATTTGCTGCAAATGAACTCCAGACGCAAGCACCACTTTGTGCATCTGGCTTTATGTGGGTAATGGGAAACTGAACCCCGATTTTTAGGCTTTGCAGGCAAACACCTTAACCACTGAGAAATCTCTCTAGTCCACACATTGATTTTTAAGAAGAAATCCTACCTGTATCTATTGGAAAGTACCAGTGATTGTCTCAAAATATATTTCCCATTAAAAAGAAATAGGGGCCCTGAAGAAATGACTGGCTCCACCTGGGACAGGAATGTAGACACCAGAACATCTTAGCCAGAAGTCAAAGACGACTAGGGACAACTAAGGTCTTGAATCCACTGGAAAAGCTTCTAAAGAAAAGAGCTTAAAAAGACAGTGAGTCTGAACACTAATATATCAGTGACCACCGTGGATTCATTTTCATGAAATTGTGGCTAGACCTATGAGTGCATATGATGTAAAAGAAAGTCAACAAACAAACAAAATAGTCACATAGCAAGATGCCACTATTTTGAAATCTGACAAAGAAACTAAAACTGAAACATTTGAACACTTGTCCCTCCCTTATCTCATTGCCACACCCTACACTCTGCTCTGGCCAGGGATAAGCTTCCCCTTCTCGCCTAAACTAACTTCCTTCCTCATGAACTCTGGTTCAGTAGTGCTTAGGAACAACCACATTGTAACAGAGAAACTGTGTGATGCTGTTGCAATTAGCTTCTTCATTGTTGGCAAAAAGAACCTGACCATAAGCAGTTTGTGGAAGAAAAGCGTTTATTTTGGCTTACAGACTTGAGTTCTGCGAACTCCATCATGGCAGGGAAAACGACAGCATGAGCAGAGGCTGGACATCACTTCCTGGCCAACATCAGGTGGACAACAGCAACAGGAGAGTGTCCCAAACACTGGCGAGGGGAAGCTGGCTCTGACACCCATAAACCCACCCACAAAACACCACCAACAAGGTTCCAATACCCAAATTGCCATCATCTGGTGATCGAGCATTCAGAATACATGCATGTGTGGTGGACACCTGAGTCATACCACAGGTACTGAATCCGTTTCATCAATTTCAAAGCTCAAAGCTAGGAGGGAAGAGCAGGGGAGTAGTCCTAGAAAGTCTCTGATTCTTTTTGCTGCCTTTTTTTTCTATAAATTCTTTGCTCAAAAGACAGTACATTTCCTATTCTATATTCCCTTCATGTTGGTTCCCTGAAATCAGGCAGCATCACTGTAGCTGTTACTTTCACATTGCTGGGATAAAGAAAAGGACACCAGAAGGAAGGAGAGAGTGTGTTTTGGCTTTCGGTTCCAGAGGGTAGAGTCCATCACCTGCTAAAACTTCCACAACCTTCCCAAGCAGTGCCATTTTGATGAGTACCAAGAGTTCAAACACATGGGCCTATAAGAAACTACTGTAATTGTCGTAGTCAGCCACACGCTGCTGGGATGAATCTCCAAACCAGGCACAATTTTGGGGAGGAAAGTATTTATTGAAGTAACAGACCCAGGGGAAGTTAAGGAAAAAGGCTAGCCCCCTTTCACTGTTTGTTTTAAATGATCTTAGCACCCACAGAAAAGGACTAAGGAGTGTTTTTCCTCTCCCACCATGTGATGACCCACAGAAGGTACTGTCCCTGAGAAATAGACCCTTACCAGACATGGAACTTGCTGACATCTTGTTTTGGGGGCTTCTCAACTTCCAAAGTCATGCCAACATCTGTCACTCATAAATTACCCAACCAAAGGAATTTATTTTATTTTATTTATTCATTTTCAAGCAGAGCGATACAGAGAGAGAGAGAGAGAGAGAGAGAGAGAGAGAGAACGCGCACCAGGGCCACCTTGTGGGTCTGGCTTATGTGGGTCCTGGGGAATTGAACCCGGGGCCTTAGGCACTGGAGGCAAGTGCCTTAACCGCTGAGCCATCTCACCAGCCCCCAAAGGAATTTTGTTATTGCATCCTGAATAGGCTAAGTCTAGCCCTGACCTCTCCCTGCACAACCCATTCCTACCTTTGGTTAATATCTGTATTTCCTTCAGACCTTGGCCCGGTGTTGCCTCTTTAGGGATCTTCCCTTCATTGCTCTTCTCATAAGTGCCATTGCCTAAGAATATCTGAGTGGCACCTCCTTGGACCCTTATTCATGCAATCATGCTTCTATCTCCAAATCCTTCACCCCCAGCAAGGTGCCCAGAACACCTCAGGCTCTTAGTAAACACCTATGGAAAGAACTGCCCTGATGTTTGTCTCTCCTGTTGAGTTTGGGGCATGTGTGACAATTACTTGTGCCTTGCTGGAAGTGGTTATATAATGTGGCAGCAAGACATCCCAGTTCCCTGTGCATTTCAAAATCACTGTTGATAATAGAAGTATTGTATCAGACTCTTAGTTTTCCATGTACTCTGTGGGTTTGAATTTCTAATAGAAATGAAATCCTTGTTCCTTTGCCATCATACTAATTGAACAGTAGAGGGCGGCATGCAGGAGGCTGGTACATTCCAAATCATCCGCTGGCCTGGACTGGGAGGTGGTGTGGGAGATTGTTGTTACATCTCAAATCATCAGTCGCCTGGGCTCTGAGGAGTCTAGTTAAGCATTTAGATAGCCCACACTCTGTTGTTTCTTTCATGGAAACTTCTCTCTCTCTCTCTCTCTCTCTCTCTCTCTCTCTCTCTCTCTCTCTCTCTCTCTCAATTTCAATACAGGCAATCAAACTCAGGGCCCTGTACATAGTAGGCAAGCCCTCTAATGCCAGCCATACCATAGCCCAATAAACATTTCTAAACTGTGATATATATATATATATTTCCCCCTTGGGGATGCCAAGCAAAGATGGCTGAGCTCTTCTGTCTCAGTGTCACCTGGTGAATGACTGTCATACTGTTGAAGATTAAACCTTTGCAACAGAGCAGACACGGAGCGTTCGCTGTTCCCTTTAACCTCAATTTCTAGTGGGAAGTTTTTGTGAAGGACTTATTTCATTTTTTTCTGGTTCACTCGGTAACTTGGATGCAAGGGTAACTTGAACAGCCCTTCCCTGGGGGAACTCACAGAAAAGTCAATGGATTTGAAACCTAGTAATTAGAGTGAAAACAAGAGCCCTTTAGTGTTATAGTTAAATTCTAGCAAACCAAAAATTCATGATGAGATGGGGTAAGAAAAAGAATGACCTGGAAATGTTTACATTCACTTTATTAGGCTTTATTAATGCTGTGTTGAATCCTTTTCTGTGTGTTATTTGTTGCATCATCTCATCAGTATTTATTAGTTGCCTCGTTTCTAATTCTGGAAAAGATCCAGTTTGCAGAGGGAACAAAGCACCATGTATTGGACTAAAATTTCACGTAATAAAACCACGTGGTACTTCTCGACATTTTAATTTTGTGAATTAAAAAAAGGACTGCTTAATTTTGTGAATTAAAAAATTACAGTGAATAATATAGTTCATAATAACTTGATGTCTTTAAGTCATATTTTCTCAGATAAAATAATTAGAGAATAAGAGTTTGGGATAGGGAGAGCCTCCTAAGTAGGACATAAAACCTAGAAATCCTTTTAAATGACCAAAAGGGGAAATTCAAAGCATTTTTACTAAAATCAGGAATAATACAAGAGTATCCAACATATTGCTGAAAGTCTGAGTTAAGGCAACAAAACCAGAGAGGTTTTGTTGAAGCAAAGACACCCATTTTGTCAGAAAATAAAACAAATACAGTGGCAAGTTTACAAAAATTAACACAAAAATATGTTCCCTTCCTATACACCAAAGTAAGGAAGGAGTCAGGGAAATAACACCTTTTACAATTGACTCAAAAAATATCTTGGAATAAACCTAACCAAGGCAGTAAATGACCTCTACAATGAACCCTATAAAACTCTCAAGGGAGAAACTGAAGAAGACATTATGGAGATCTCCCCATGCTCATGGATTGGAAAAATTAATATAGTGAAATGGATATTTTACCAAAAGCAATTTACAGATTCAATGTCATCCCTCCCATAAAAATCCTAGTGTCATTTTTCACAGAAATGGAAAAAAAAAAAGCAATCTTAAAATAAATTTGGACTTCCGGGGAAGATGGCTGAGACTTACGGGGAAGACGGCTGACTAGCAGACACGCCGTACACCTTGGGAAATAAGGGCCAGGGTTTTCAGCAGGGATCCAGGTCGTGGACACAAGCTGCGGCCACGCGCTGAATTCCAGGCACCTCCGAGCACAGGATCATCATGACTGGAAGCCGCCAGCGTTGACCAGCACTCGCAGGAGGCAGTGAGTCGTCCAGGCAGGCTGTGCCAGAATAGCTTCAGCCCACTGGCCACCTTAGGCTTTCATTCGGCTTTCCTTGTGTTTCGGTCCCCACCCTCCCGCCCTCTGTCTATCCCGCCCCTCCCAGGCACTTGCGTGTCTTTCTTTTTCAACTTTTTGTTGTGTTTTTTTATTTTATTTCTTATATTAATATTCTTTCTCCATCGGCCTCTGTCTGGAGCCCCTCCCCCCACCCTCCAGCCTCCAGCCATCTGCTCCATCCCTCCCCCTGGCTACGCACCTTTCTTGTTTATTTCCTTTCTCTTTCACCCTATGGATGGGGCCT
>PVHP010010440.1:0-12752 GCA_004024765.1 Zapus hudsonius
TGTGTGTGTGTGTGTGTGTGTGTGTGTACGTCAGGTTACAAGTAACCTCCATAGGTTACCACATGAAATATGTTAATAAAGGAGAAATTTTCTATTCCTTTTAGCAACCTAGTTTTACAGGTCTGTCCATTTGGTCTCTTTGGGAGAAGTCATCTATTCATTCAATCATTATTTCCCATGTTGCCTTGAGCTGTGTCTGATGTAGGTGACAGTGAAGATCATCATGGTATCGAGTGTGGGTTTCAGTTACATTGCCTTTTCTTTGTTACCCTTTGTATTAGTTTGTTTTCAGTTGCCAATAATTCAATAACACAGAGAAGGAGAGGGATAAGGAACCCAGGTTTATGTATTTCCTGCTTGTGTCGGATTGTAGGCATCTTGCTGGCAGAGAAACAAGATGTCAACTGGCAGAAGCTCCCCTGCTGCTGCTCCTCAGCCCCTCAGAAAACCACCAAGATTCAGCCTCGGAGTTTCCAGTCTAATGGGTTTAACTGATTCCTTTGGCTTTCCCTAGACCTCACCTCTAAGCACCAGCATCTATCTGATTGCTCCCTTCCTCTTAATACCTGCCAATGGAGGTTGACTTTCCCCATAAGAAATTTTGGGGAACCCTTAAGTGGTATCCACACCACACACCCTTGTCACCAAAGGATGTGCACTAGTAGATATAAAGGTCTCCTGGAATTGTCACAATACACAGAAAGATTTTGTAAAATGCGTAACTAACCGATGAATAAACAAATGTGATACCCACTGGTTCTGTGTGTGTGTTTTATTTTCTTTTGCATTGTCACTTGTCTTTATTCCCGAAGACTTGAATAAACATGGGTTTTCCTTTCACTGAATACTCCTATGCCACCATTTCCACTTGTGTTCCCTAAACACAGACAGAAATGTATATGCTATACGAAGGTCTATTGTTTTAAAAAATAAAAAACGGCTCCTCATAAGTGGTGTGAAGCCCCTTAACACTCAGTGACTCTTATTTCCCTAGTCACCAAGAGTAATTTGGTGTTTTGATATTTTTAATACATTTTTTATCTCCCTGGAATTCTATGAGAATTATTTTCTCTTATGTTTGATTCTGTAAAAGGTAACTTCAAGGTCCAAAGTGAAAAGGTATTGCACATAATCAAAATCATCTCCTAACAATGCACTGTAGGAATCTTGGAAGGAGAAGTATGGTCTTTATAATATGGTGAGACCACCAAGGACAGGTACGACGGAAGTTTTCTTCAATGTAACTAAGCTTGCTGCCTCATAAACGAAAGTGGATTTTCTTTTCAAAGAGCCTTTTTTATGCATTTGAAATAAATGGAAGTAAAAAATTACTTAAATGATACTGAAATGAGTTTTATTGTTGGTTGTATAGTACATTCACTGCTGTGGAAGTTAGTATCTATGGCCTCTAACTTCCTGTCTGACCCTGGGTATTTCTAGAAAAGTGGTTATCTATATAACAACTTGAAGAACTTGTCAAAGATGGAGATAATGTGTCTCTGAGACCCTTTCCACACTAACCATTTTTTATTTTGATCACATCTAAGTCTAACACACCTTGAGGTACAGAAATCTTATATATACTTACTTTTTACATTCCTGGTCATAAATATTTCACAAAGAGACTGACAATTACCCAATTTTTAAAAAAATCATTGAAATTGTTGTGTTACTATATCGTAGTCTTGGTAGATATTTGTGTAACAATACTCAGAAACAGCAACTCCAAGACGTGACATTAAGAGACAGCGCTTACTGTTCAAAAGACAACCAAGAAGTTGATATCATTAAGAGGTTCTCTTGGGAAAGCAGTGAAAACTGTCAGACTATGTCATATGGACCATCTCTGAACAGATGCTGCGATGAGAAATCTGGGAAAGAGCTCTGTGAATTTCATTCTAAAATTAAGTGTGTGAAATTGTATGCATTTCTGGCTGTCAAGTGGAGATGGCCTCCTGAGTCATCAGTCTGAAGAAGGAAGGAGGCTATGTGAGCCTGAACTACCCTACCACCCTGATTATCAGCTCAACAAGAAGCAAGAGAAGGGAAGAACTTCACAACAAATTCAGTGTTCCTTGGATGTTGAATGTAGCACACATTATTCTTTTGAGATGCCTTTGAGAAGAAAATATTGACTTTCGTATAGAGCTCACTTTAGCACCTAGACTTTGAAATGTTATTCTGGATACAACCAAAATAAGGTAAGCAAAATAGCATGTAAGAGGGAAAGGTTTCACAGATGAGAATCTATGGTTTTTGTTGCTCTTTTGTTTAATTTTTCAAAATTTAAAAATTAAATAACTTTAAAAACTCCTATAGGAAAGTGTCACTTTAGAAATAAAGATTTGTTTTGATATAAAAAGAAATTTAAATCGACTTTAGATAATAGGAAATCCAATCATGACTAGTTGTAGGGAATAGCACAGCATGAAAATATCTACTGTAGAAAAAGAATAAAAAACATTACCAAGCCCATGTGATACAGGGGACGCTCTCAGATGTAGGCCAAACATACATGGTCTAATCACTGCAATCAGGCTGACCCATGTGTAACAACATGTGTAAAGTCATAGGGGTCAAGATGTGAGTCAAGAGAGTATGTACTAATCTT
Source organism: Zapus hudsonius (assembly GCA_004024765.1). Classification (NCBI taxonomy): domain Eukaryota; kingdom Metazoa; phylum Chordata; class Mammalia; order Rodentia; family Dipodidae; genus Zapus; species Zapus hudsonius. Next base: position 2,612 of record PVHP010010440.1, read on the forward strand.
AGCAGAATTTTGGGCTTCAGGTCATGTTTCCACTTCTGCTCCCTTTCACAATGTTTGGCCTATCTTTATGCATGTGTTAATTGTTTTATGTATTTATCTACTTATTTACTTATTTATTTTTGAGATTGGGTCTTACTACCTAGCCTGTCAGGCTTTGAACTCACTGTGTAGCCCAAGCTAGCTTTGAACTCATGATCCTCTGTCATTAGCCTTCTAAGTGCTGGGATTATTAAGATTCACAGAAGAAACTTAAGAAAATGAATCTGAAGCATAAATGGGGTATATCAAAGTATCAGTTATTGATCCAGGGAAAATGAGATTCCTTTATATTTTGTATGACTAGTTAATTTTTCATATTGCCAGAGAATAAGGGTTGTGCTTTACACACATTGAAAGAGTTCCCATATATCAAGAGTGGAGACATATAGCTGCACAAAACTTGCCAACATAACCCAGAGCCACAACCAATCAGACAATACAGGATAAGCCAGGATAAGCTAGTGAGACAGACACCAATGATTTCCGACACAACTTAAAGCAGAAGTACAGAGACTGCTAAGTCCTCAACAATAGAACAGCCTTAATTCCATAACAATTTTCGATACAAAGACCCCTAAGCTCACAACATTAAAGCAGCCTTAATACTCACCCACCACGACTCAGGGAACTGAGCAGAAGAGGGGGTAGAAAGACTGTGAGAGCCATGGTGGGGGAAAATATCCAAAGACATGCCCCCCCTCAGTAATAACATACTAGGGCTGGTGGAACCAGGCTGACTCCTAGGCTATCCATGATCCCCAACCCCAAGGACTGATCCAGACTGCTCATGGAGAAGGATATACAGCTGAGTGAGAATGGGGAAGAGGGGCATTGGGGAACTGGGGATAACAACTCATTGTTTGCCCATTAAATAATGTAACTCATTATGGACAACAAAAATTTAAAAAAAAAAAACTTACCAGCATGAAGATGCTAATTAGCACAGTTTGCTTTCCTGGAGTAAGACCATGGACTTACTCAAAATGCCCTGTTAGCCATCTGCCATCCCCAAATGATCTCTGGATATGACAGCCCATAGCCTTTTGCATTTATTGGGGAATATCATTTTTCCCCAGTTTTCAAAGATCTCATCATTTGTATTCTGTTTTCCTTTGGCTGTAATAGCCTAGAGTTTGATTCAAGGTAAAAACTCATCCAAGTGGGGAATTATACACAGGAGAAATACTTACATGAGGCACTGTAATCTTTTGAGGTAGAGTACATTAGATTTTCTTCTCATATCCAGACACTTGAAATTGATACGGTGAATATTTCCTTTTCCCCAGGTCACAATATAAGAATAATATCATTGAGTTTACAAATTATGCCTTGAGAATCGAGCTTTATGTGGTACTGCTTTGACAATTTACAGACAAGGTGTTGTCCACGCCCATGGACCTGCAGTGGTAATGAAGGGAATATCATTAAATGGAAGCTTCTTCCCTCCCTAAAAAGTCCAGAACATTCCATCACCTTGGATTTAATTCAAATCCCACACCATAGCCTAGAAGGACTGACATGAACCTTGTCTAGAGACTCTTTTTTCCTGTGTATTGTGTCCTATTTTCTCATTATTAGTATTCAAGTGTTTGCTCCTTACTGTCCTTGCATATATCCACACATCCATCATATTATCTCGTGTGAATTTGCCCTCTTCCCCCACTGAAACGATCTTTCCATCAAGTGCTGGCTTTTAGTTAAGTCCCTGTTATGAGTGAGAATATCAGTTTAAATGTCTTCATCTTTGAGAGGTTTTGTGACCACCCAGTCCAAGGTATGCTTGCAGACACTCAATTGTCTGACTGTGAGATGTTTTTAAATTAGAATTTGTAGCTATTATTTTACATTCAAGTAGTGTTCCACCTAGTAGAGCATAAATTCTGTGAGCTTAGGGATTCTGTCCATCTCATTGCTAAACTTAAGGCACAGCTGAGTACAAGTGACATATTGTCTTAGCTTGCTGAAGGTCAAAGTGGGATTTCAAACTAAACGCCAGGCCAGTGGAAGTAAGTGGAAGTCAGGCTCTCTCTTTCTCCCTCCCATCCCAGCTCTCTCTCCCTTCGTAGTTTGATTCTCATTGAGATTCCAAGAAAGGCACAGCAAAGTGCAGTTTCAATTCCCCTTAAAAGCAAATTGTTTGAGAGAAAGCAGAATTTGACTTTGTTATTCTTACATCTGGAGTGAGTTCTCAGAGACCTGGACTTCTTTATAAAAGGGTTTGATTATATTTCTAAAACACTAACATGTAACACTCACTTCCATATTATTGTTATAAAACTACTGTTTCTTTAAATTACTCATGAACACTTCCATGTGTCCCAGTCTCAGAGATGAAGTAAATGCCATAATCCAAGATTTCTGGTGCAGCATGCTGCCAATGTGAACTCTTGCTATTACAAGTTTGTGCTATTTTTTAAAATATTTATTCCAAATCAATTCATTTGAAAACCAGAGTTTTTCTCCAAATTCTTTCAATTTACATGGCTGCTCTGAGTAGTACTAAGGAATGAGATCTTGACTCCAGTGTACACTGATTGAACATGGGAAATAACATGATAAATGAATAAAAAAAGTCAATGAAATGTGCCTTTCAGTGTTTAATAGTATATCAAAATAAGCTCTTTTCTATTTCTACTATTTATCCCCTGGGCCTCCTTCCTTGTTATGTTTATATATTTGATTTAAATGCCAAAGAAGTAATACATCAGAAATATCTCTATTATAATGTATTACATGAAAATTGTAAGATTTAGCTAACATGACAGAAACGTAGATCCTAAAATGCTACTGGAAAATAATAGAAGTAATCTTGTTATTGTGGCACATATCTGTGATGTTATGTCTTAGAAAGCTGAGGCAGGAGAATGATCTGTTAAGAGTCACCTTAAGCCATAGGGTGAGTTCAAAGCAAAATGAAAAAGAGAGTGAGGCCTATTTAAAGAAAAGCATGAAAGGAAAATAAAAGAAAAATGTGTATGAAGAGTTAAATAACACATCTAAAAGAAATTTAATTGTTAATATAAGAAATTAATAAAATTTAAATCAGGCTTACTATGTAAATGATGGTACTTTGTAACAATACTAACATAGCTTACAAAGCCCTGAAAATAGTTAAATTAAAAAGCTTGAATAACCTGGAATAGAAACTATTAGGAATTAAAATAGGACACAAACAGGGAAGTGTTAAGAAGATTTGAAATTCTGTAAAATATATGACAATGAACTTGAAAAATTAGGTAGCATAAGCAATCTATCTATCTATATAAAATCTATCAGTCTCTCTCTCTCTCTCTCTCTCTCTCTCTCTCTCTCTATATATATATATATATATATATATATATATATATATATATCTTGACACACACATCTATCTATCTATCTATCTATCTATCTATCTATCTATCTATCTATCTATCATCTATCTATCTAAATGAAGCATTCAATTAGGTAGAGACTCTATACATTCCTATTTTTATTGTTCTATGGGTTAACTGAAACTGGCAACTACAATGAAAATGGCATATTTAGCTCACAATTTGTAGGCTGAGAGACCAAATGGCAGCCTCATTAGTCTGACACATGGTGAGGGCTGAATGCTGATGTAATCATGGAGAGAGGGGAAGTATGCCATGTGGCATGGGGGTGGCAGGTAGTTCCCATCACTAGACTGCAAGTCAGACCAAGACCAGGAGTACCACAGTTTCCTTTATGGGCATTGCCCCATTTGACCTAATGCCCTCCTAGTAGGCTCCGTTCCACATCACCACCATGGGGACCAAGTTTCAGACCCATAGACCCTGGAGAAACAATCTCAGCCCCCATCTAAACAAATGCATCATTTGTTTTTGGTGGGTGACATGAACCTTTTGTTAAAGATACCTACCTTTCTTATTTGCCCGTTAGAGGGAGGCCTGAATCATCATTTCAAAAATCAATTTACTGAGCTGGAGATATGTCTCAGCGGTTAAGGCACTTGCCTCCAGTGCCTAAAGTCCCCGGTTCAATGGTTCAATTCCCCAGTACCCACATAGGCCAGATCCACAAGGTAGTGTTCTCTCTCTCTCTCTCTCTCTCTCTCTCTCTCTCTCTCTCTCTCTCTCTCCTGTATCTCTGCTTGAAAACGAATAAATAAAATTTTATAAAAATGTTTTTAAAAACATCAATTTACCTTTGGGCTTATAAATTTATAGGTATACAAACTGTCACTGAAAACAGTCTCAGCATACACATCTTCCATTGGTGAGGGACACAGGACTTTTTAATACTTAAAAAGAAACTCAGGGATTCAAAAGTATAGTTTAGGATGAGAAACAAGTATGAACCTGGGAATGAGAACAGCTGAATGAAGAGAAGAGGTTCATTGAAGGCTTGCTGGTCAGCATCTCGACACATCTGGAGGCTCTGAATTTTGGGGGTGAAGACGAAGTGGGTAAGACATGCAATGTGGTATATAATGGCAGGAAAAAAAATGCATGACTTTTAGTCTTTGTGGAGGAACTAATGTGATCCCGTGTGATTTCCTTCTAGAAGAGCAAAAACAGAAGTCAGATTAATGCATTTTTTTATTTTCCTGGGATTTGTATACTGAACTTGACTTCTCTATAAATTAAGTCCCGCTTTTGAAAGAATCCCAAAGCTAACATTGTTTCCATGTTTTTCTTTTGCTTGCTTGCTTGCCTGTGTGTGCATGTGTGTGTGTGTGTGTGGGGGGGTGTCTGTACGTGTATTTGGGGTGGGTGCCCACACTCTTGCCTGTGGTGGGGTACCCTTGTCCGAAGAGGCTGGATGGAGCATGTCCCACCCATCACTCTTCCTTCTTGTTCTGAGCAGGGTTCTCTTACTGGTCAGAGGCTTGCTGTTATTTTTGTGAGCTTTGGGTATTCCTGGGTCTGTTTCCACATGGGGCTGAAATGACTGATGAACGTGGCCATATCGATCTGTTACATGTGGGTCCTAGAGCTGGGCATGTTCGACCCCCTCAAGTCCAAATGCTTCCTCAGGAAATGCACTTAACTACTGAGCAACCTTTTTTGTGTATTTTAAAGCACTTACTGAATCATGTATAAAGCTTATTCTACCTTGATTTCTACTCAATACCATGACATCTAAGTTTTAGGTTATGTTTACCATTTCATTGATGGTGAGGCTACAGAATCTTCTGTCCTTAAACCCTGGAGGTAAAAACATCAATTCATCATTTTTCTTGCCCTGTGCTGCCTGAATTATTAGTTAGCATTTATGAGTTATAAGCACTTCAGAGTCAACAATTCTCAAATGATCTCCTCCAAAGAGCTCCTCAAAATATTTTATACTAATAATGAAGTTCATCTCGTTTCCCCTTAGGAAAGTATGTAAATGACTTCCCTATTGTATAAATATGATCCCTTATCAAGTTTCAACTTTATAAATAGGGCACAGTCAAGAATTCATGCGCTCATTAAGCTCTTCTTTCTGGGGTTTAGTGTGATGTGTAATTGTTTATTATTCTCAATAGGATGCTCTGCTGAGATAAGGACCCTGAATTTTGTTCAAATTTATTGACTGAAGATCAGAACATGGATGGGAAAAGAAACAGTGCAACAGAGTGACAGGTACTTGAGAAATCTAAGCACCTTATCTCTTCTCCTCAGGCACTAATGCAGGTAATAAATTAGGCAGAATTCAGTCGAACCAAGAGGAACTCTCACCTGATGACAGTAGTAAAACACAGCCAAATGGATGAATAGGTGAATTTCATCTTTAAAATGCATTGATGTAAATTACACACAGATCATAGCAAATGTTTGCAAGGTGGCTCATTTCCTAGGGTGAACTCAACAACATACTGCTTCAAAATGCCTCCCTCAAAAACATTGTAAAAATGCCAAATACTGCTCATTAATTTTCTTCTATGAGTGAAATTTGAAATTATTGCTCTTCTGTGTCTCTACTTCTATCCCTTTTTGAGAAATGCTTAAGGAGCAGCAAGAAGCCTCTGGGTAGTTCCTCATGAAGAAGTTATGAGGCAGAGAAAGAAAAGAAGGCTCCATTTTTCATCTACTTCTCACATCTGTACGAACTCTCTTATTCTGTGAAACTTAACTGTGGTGTAGTCTAGGGAATGTCTCTGTACACATGGTCTATACACTGCATTTGTATCTAGGCCTATGTGATTTAAGAACACCTTCTCGGGCTGGAGAGATGGCTCAGAGGATAAGGCACTTGGCTCCAGTGCCTGAGGCTCCGGGTTCAATTCCCTGGTACCCACATAAGCCAGACCCACACAGTGGTTGCCCTGGTGCGCTCTCTCTCTCTCTCTCTCTCTCTCTCTCTCTCTCTCTCTGTATCTCTCTTCTTGAAAATGAATAAAAAATACTTTCTCTCTGTCCCTGGGTGAGTATGAGTTGAGATGTGTAGGAAGGTACATATATTAAATTATAAATGGCTGTGTTATGTCTCAGTGTGATGATCAAATCTGAAGAAGTTGGTGTTAGCTTTCTGAAAACTTCAGCTCTTTTTTTTTCTTTTAAGGTAGGGTCTCACTCTAGTCCAGGCTGACCTGGAATTCCCTATGTAGTCTCAGGGTGGCCTTGAACTCAAGGCGATCCTCCTACATCTGCCTCCTGAGTGCTGGGATTAAAGTCATGTGCACCACACCCCGGCTTGAAAACTTCAGCTCTTGCCTAACTTTAACTATCAAAGTTAAAACAACGAAATCTGAATAAACTGTAAAATCTGAATAAACGGTAAAATCTGAATGACTGAATCCTTCCAGCCGTTGATACACATGTATAACAAAACTTGCCCATACTGTGGTATTTTGAATGCAATATGTCTTATGTGTTTGAATACTTCATACCCAGCTGGTGGCACTGTTTGGGGATGATATAGAACCTCTAGGGAGTAGAGTGCCTTGCTGGACGAAGCACATCACGGACAGGCCCTTGGGGTGTTATATCCCAACCTGGTGGTATTCTCGTTTGCTACTTCCTCCATGCTGAAGTGAAGACGTGAGCCAGCATCCTGCTCTAGTTATGTTTTCCCCCTATGTTGAAACTCCCTCCCCCAAAAAAAAACCTGTAACCTGAAATGAACCCTTTTCCTCTCTCTATACTGATTCTGCTCAGATATGTTGTCCCAGTAAGAAATATTCTGATACACATATAAACACACACATACTTACATAATCTTAACTCTCATAAACCTACTACATTAAATTGCATAATATACTTCAAATGAAATGGCCTATTATTTGTTGATGAAGGTAAGACAGAAGAAAAAGAGCTTTTGGTTAGACCAGCTGAAATTCTGGCTGTCTTTGGCCCTGACAGACTCAGAATGCAGAGAGATAGTGGGGTCTTGGCTGCCTAATACCGTGGTAAACCTCATGCAATGCACACATGTAAACCTAGTGCACACTGCAAAGCCAGCATCTTGCTTTCCATCCCGAGAGCAGGGCTGTAGGGCATGTGAAGTTTCAGCACGTGCAAAAGAAAACAGCTTGATTAATACTGAATGAATCTTCGTATATCATTTTGATCTTTGCTCATTTGTGCCAATATTTACTTTCCCTCACTCCAGGCAAAACTGATTGGTCAACAATGAGAAGATGTATGGATTAAAAGTATTACCAAGAAGAGATTATTTAAAATGACGAAATCATAATCTTACCTTGGGGCCTCATATGGCAAAGTGTGTCCTTTTACCTGCTTTAATCTACACCGTTTACCTGACAGATCTTTGTGATGAAATAAATGCTCAGAAGAATATTCCACTGGGACTAGGAGACAGGGGCTGAGGAGTTGGCTCTGTGGGTAACTGTTTGCTTCATAAGCAAGAGGAGCAGAGTTTGGATGCCCAGAACTCATCTAAAGCCAGACACAGTAGTGAGCATCTGTAATCTATGTCATCCTATGGTGAGACAGAAGGTGGAGACAAGAGAATTCCCAGAAGCTTGGGAGCCAGCAAGTCTGACATTCTCTGTACTGAGAAACTAGAGACCCTGCCACCAGCAGCTTGGAAGGTGAAGACCAACATTCACAGTTGTCCTCTGACTTCCAAATTCCACCATGGCACACATGTGCCCACAGTCACACACATACATCATGTTGCAGTCAGCTTTCTAGTTGCTGCACAGGAAGAACCCAAACAAAAGCGGCTTGTAGAGGAATGGGTTTATTTGGCTTACGAACTCGAGGGGAGACTCCATCCTGGCAGGGAAAACGATGGCATGAGCAGAGGGTGGACATCACCTCTGCCACAGCACTGGAAACAGCGGCAGGAAGGTGTGCCAAACTCTGGCAAGGGAAAGCTGGTTTATAACCCCATAAGCCTGCCCCCAACAACACAGCTCTAGTGAGGTTATAAAACCCAAACTGCCATCAGCTGAGGATCTATCTATCAGAACACATTCAATTGTTTGTGGAGGACACCTGTATCAAACCATGACACATCACAATTTCAAAAATGATTAGAAATTCATTCAAATCAAAACAGCAAAGATGAAAAAAGAAACCTTCAACAGCCGACAACTACAGTCACTAACAGATTTCTGTGGATGTAGTGCCCCCTGTATACTAAATACTAGGAAAATCCCCAAATGCATTGTGGAAATAAGTTTGGAGACAGCAAGTGTAACTTTTTTTCCAAAAAAGATGCAGTATAAGTCAAATACTCTGATAGATGTTGATGGATTGTGAAACTGTGCCCATACACCTGTCTGTGACTCAAATTTACAAAAGAACCCATGCTCACAAGAGTCTATAGGTGCAGAAAGATTTCATTCTGGTTGGGAACGTAACTTTCTGCCTCAGATTGTCAACAAAGGTTCCTGTGGTTTATTGTCGATCACAGCAGAAAGACATCTTTTCCAAGATTGTTTTGTGTTCAAAGAGCAATATTTTTGGCCCTCTAGGAATGACACGTTGTTTGGATTTCTGAGCTCAGACAAGCCCTGGGACCTGGAGAGAAGATTGAGATTTAGTAGGCAATATATTTGCCAGTCTTTTTGAAAAGTGGAATGTCATTTTTGAACTTTATCAGAGAGGATGCTGGATCTTTAAGTCAGGCATTCGAAAATTAAAGAACATGTAGTTATACTTCATTTGGAGGCCTTACTACTTAACTAGAAGATCACAAATACATCTTTAAGAAAATATTATTGTCACAAATGTCTTTGGTTTGGTACAGTTGCATAGAAAGATAATAATACCTAGTGAATAGTTACAATGAATATTAAACTTATATATATACATATATATGTCCACACAAATATGTGTATGTATATCACCTGTACACATACATAAGCTAGACTTGTGTTTTTGTTCCAGGTAAATATATTATCAGTACAAATACTGAGCTTAATATGCTTATAATGCCATAGAAATGCTTGTCTAGCTTAATTAAGTTACACTACCGTAAGCAGGGCATGGCGGCACACGCATTTATAAAATCCCAGCACTCATCCAGCAGCAAGAATTAGGAGGATCTCCATGAGTTCAAGGCCAGTCTGGTACAACATAGTGTATTCCAGGTCAACCTGGGCTAGATTGGGACCCTACCTTGAAAAACGAAAAAAAAAAATACATTCGCTTAATTAACATTATTAGTGTTTCCAGCCATTGACTAGGTTTGAGATTTATTTGGGGTGCCACAAGTCTTGCCTTTCATCTCTTCCTGTGTGCATGCAGAAATGGAACCCGTCATGCAGAGATGTTTGCTGGAAATGCAAAGATCACTGATCACTTTTCATGATGGGCAATGAGCTCCCTCCTTCAGAAGCAGTGATGAAGATCAACCACGTTGTGCTTGTCATGTGTCACCAGAAGAAAAGGGAGGCAGGATTCTGGGTCAACACAACTTCCTGATAAGAGAAGTCAGGTCTCGGAAGACATTTCTGTTGGCAGTGATGTGGAGGACTGAGAAAGCAGGAAGGGCTGTGAGGGACGGTGGTGTCCTCCAGCATTCTCATTGGCAGCATTGTTGAAAATGAAGACTAGCTGTGGTTGTGGCATTTGCTCTAATCCCAGGACCTGGCAGAACCAGGCAGAAAGACTACTGTGGGTTTGAGGCCAGTGTGGGCTACACAGCAAGTTCCAAAGGCAGCATGCTGCATGAGAAAAAG
>PVHP010010440.1:12852-47653 GCA_004024765.1 Zapus hudsonius
AGAGAGAGAGAGACCCTTTTCATAAAAGAAAAAGAAAGCAACAAAGAAAACCCTAAAATGCATGCTACATATTATATCAAGGCGAGGCTATGATAGCACATAATTGATCACATATCTCTATGTCCTACAAACTCCTCACCATAGACACTAGTGCTCATTGGGGTTTTAAGCTAGCCTGACTCTGCTGGCACTGCGGATACAGCTCAGATTTGATGCTGCAGAGGAAGCATTAAAACTTACACGGTGAATTCTGCATCTCCTTGGTTTGATGACTCTATGGGAGACATACAAATGTATTCCTTGGAAATCCATAATAACTCTCCTTCCAGGCTTATGATCATTCTGAGTCACAATAGTAAAGTTACATAAATAATTTTCAATGTCAGTGTTAAAATATATATTCATAAAGCATATACAGCTTCATAGTTTCATTGAGGAAAACATTAGTACCATGAAGAGCAAAGAAAACAAAACATATTTAACAATATAGCCAGAAAAGTTTATGGTTTTTATTCTTTTACAGGAGACATCATTGTGTGGTGAAATATTATTTGCTTTTTTTCTCTCCAAAAGCTATGTTGATGTCTATAATAGAATTCAATAAAACCAAAAGGTTTGATTATTCCTTAATGTTACATATGACAAATACTTCTCTAAATAAAGCAGTCTATCTATCTATCTATCTATCTATCTATCTATCTATCTATCTATCTATATCTTGATATAAAAATCTTTAACATTATTGTTAACCTTGTAGGTTTAATCTTGTGAAAAAGGCTAAGAGTCAGAGACTCAATTGTTTACTTCATGACCTTGAGGGACAAACCAAATCTGTGCACTTCGCTTAATCTGTGACAAGAAAATCAGAAAGCCTGAGAGATGTGAGAAATATTCTTTTTTGATGCCCCACCCCAAAACCTCTTAATGGGAAACATTTATTAACTGCATCTTTGCAAATATAATTAAGTTACAGATCTTATGATGGTATCAGCTTGCACTATCCAGGTGGGTCTTAAAACCAATGGTAGACAAATGCCATGGTGGGAGAGAATATCTAGAGACATCGCCCACCTCAGCAATAATACCCAAGGGGGAAGGAAAAAAATGGCTACCTCTGGTGCAGTTTATACCCCCTAACCTATGGACAGATTCAGTATGTGCACTGAAGAAGGACCCCAGTGGGTAGGTGACAGAGAGGAGGGAAACGGGGACACCTTCGCAAGGTTTGATCATACAATGTATATACTTATTCATAATAAAGATATAAATAAAAAGTAAAAGGGGAGAAGATACAAAGGAGGGGATCCTAGGAAGATGGGATCTTTAGTCACAGGTGAAGGAACTGTAAGAAACTAGAAGACAAAAACATGGATTTTTTTTTTTCTATAGAATCTCTGGTAGAAATCATGTTTAGGCTACATTGTCATTTCGGATTCCTCCAGGAGTATGAGAGAATCAATGTCTACTTTTTTAAGCCACTGAGACTTAGAATTCATTATTATATCATTAGGTAAATAATATAATCCTTCTATTAGGATTTGACTATGAAATGTCCTGCAGAGGTTCAAGTTTTGAAGCCTTGATCCCCAATGTGGTCGTATTCACAGATGATGCTTTGGGTCACCACTAATTGCAGAGGATTGTGAGCTCATAATTACATCCATCCAACCCTATGCTGGTAGCTTAATGGGCTTTAAGGACCTGGTGCATTGGAAGCTGGAGCCTAGTTAATTGGATGAGGTCCACTTTGGACATGCTTTGATGGGTATTAAGTTGTCCCCAGTCCCTTCCTCTCTGTCTTTAACTTACATGGCCTCCACAAGGTGGACAGCGCCATTTTTCAGGCACTTCCCCATGCTTTCTGAAGCTGGTCTGGAACTACTGTGAATTCAGGTTTGTGTCAATTCTGTTTTATCCATAGAGCCATATTGTCATGGAAACCTTGTCCCTGAGGTGATGTGAACACACATCTCCTCAGATAGAGCACAGAGGACAGATTTAGTTTTGGCGAGCTGATGAGTTTATTGGGGTTACTACATAGCAGATAAGGGATTGCTCACAGGAGCTATAGATGATGCAAAGCAACCACAACCCGGGAAGTCTCATCCTGCCCCGGACGATGACCTCCCCATAGCTGCTTCCATGCAAAGGCAGCTGCAGAAAGCCCAACTCATGGAAGCTGTGTCTCATGAGCACACTCCAGTGCCTGTAGGCAGCTCAATTGGAGAGTCTTGAGCATTCTACATGACTCGCAGTCAATTCAATCAAGCAGTTATTCTACATTTATATAGCCTTGGTGGTGGTGGTGGGGGTTTGCAACCCTTCAACTCTTTCCCAGACTTCTTGATTTCCTGAGTCTCTGGAACTTCCTCCCTGCTGTTCCCAGGAAGAAATGTTTATCTCTAATAAACATAATTTTTGGGGGGTGAGTGACCTGTAAGTTTCAGGTCTTCCACACTTGATTTCTTAAATCAGAAACTCCTTCATCTCTTCAATTCTTGCCATACAATATATATAAAATCAGAACTTGATGGATGTGTATGTGTAGTGCTCAGGTCACTTTGGATCCCTTACAACCCCACACAAACTCATTTTACACCTAAAAATGACCTTGAATGAGCCATTCTTCATGTTGTTGGTAGGAAACCTATTTTGGATCTGAGGTTTATCTGACATCTTCCTGAAGAAGACATAGAGCACTAGTATACCTTTCTAGATGAGAAGAACTAAGAACAGAGAATTTTTAAATGCCAAGAACTAGATAGGTAATCAAAGAGACTGTGATTAGGTGATTCTGCTTGCTGGAGTTACTTGTTCCTTTAAAAATTATTTCTATGTAATTTATGCTCCTTCTTTTATGAATATGTTTAATTCCTTTTACTTAGAGCATAACAGAAGACACACTTGGCTCTGGGATCTTACAATTGCCGTTCTCACTTTGACCTATCTCATTACAAGATAATGAACAATTCATATCTCTACATCTACTCAAGGTTCTCATATCACCACTTCTTTTTAAAAAATTTTAATTTATTTTTTGTTGTTTTGTTTTTTGAAGCAGGATCTCACTCTATCCTAGGATGACCTAGAACTCTGTATCCCAGGCTGGCCTTGTAACTCATGGCGGTCCTCCAAATTTCAGTCTCTTGAGTGCTCAGATTAAAGGGATGGGCCATCATGCCAACAATTCTTTCTTTAAATTAATTTTTCCTTCCTGCCTTTCTTAACTATTTTTCCTCCCTTCCTTTCCTTTCCTCCCTTCCCTTCCTTTTTTATTTCTTTCAAAAACAGATTCTTTTTGAGTTAATAAGTAGAAACCCTTCCCCTATTCCACTGAGGACCCTCCTCAATGGGATTGCCATGGGATGGAGGGCTATGTGTTGTACAAGCAGCAGGTTTTTTTTTTTTTTTTTTTGGAGGAGGGCAAAATGCTTCTGGATATTCCCACCACCATGGCTCTTCTTGATATTTTTCTGAGACTGGTATGGAAATCATGATGTAGCTGAGGCTAGCCTTCAACTGGTCATCATCCTGCCACTTCCTTACTAGCACTGGGGCTGTAGTCCTCCCTCAGTCTCCCTAGTGTGGAGATTATGGGAGTATGTCATCATGCCTGCAAATTTAAATATTATTACTATCTTTTGAGCTAGGATTTCACATAGCCCATCCTGGTCCAAGGATGACCTTGATGTCTGGTGCTCTCACAGCCTACGTGATCTGATTACAGGTCTATGCCACCACACCCACTTTTATTTCACTTCTTCTTGCCTCGCCATTCTTTTTCATTTTATGTTCTTATACAGATTTCATTTATCACTTATTATCTCATGACTTTCAAACTCTCCCCAGAATTGGTTGCTGACCTTCAGATAACATTCACCAACATGTCTTGTTCCCAGAGCTTAGGTTACTTACATAAACATAATGTATTCATATGTGAAACTTAGTATCTCCCTTGAAATACTCCCAGTGAATAATCTTGCCAGTTGACGTGATTGACAGATGTATATCCACACCGCTGACGTTTTCCCCCATTTCAACACGTCTCAGTCCCCCAGACCCCCACCTGATCCATGTGAATGCCTACACCTCTCTTTCCTTCTCCATCCACAATTCAACTTCCACTCCATTTACTGAGTGCCAACAATGCTGTCATATCCTTGGCCTATCTGATTGTTACTTCCAAACGCTTTGAGTGACCTTCCCTAAGCCAGGTGGCCTGTCAAAGAAAGCCCCACTGGAAAAGCTATAAATGGTACAGTGTCAACTCATCCAATCTGAAGGAGTTGGTTGTGCTGTATTTTTTTTTATTTTTGCCTCTTAAAGAATATCTGGCATTTCATTAATGTTTGTCAATTAAATACAGAAATCCCATTTCTCTGCTAATTTCCAAAGCCCTGGAACCTAGAGAAAACTTTTAAATCATATTGATAATCATAATACAGTTTCAATGCAGGAATATAAACATATCTGTGTTTTTTAGATGATAAGGAAATGGAAGTACAGGGTATTTTAGGGAAAGAAAATTGAACATACAGGATAAAGTACAGAATTTATTGATGTGCAGTTAGGCTCTCTTTCATTCTACATTCTCCAACAGTGCTACTGTATCTGCCCTCCATTCCCCACACAGTGGCAACACAGTCTATGACTTAGCTAGGGTAGGGTTTATTAATGAAAACCAATTCATGGTATGCTGGCATTAATATTCATTTTAATTAGGTGTCACCTTGGAGATTTCAGTGGTATCTCCTCTCATCAAGTCCATAAAGCCTTCAGGCATCTTGGACCCGTCTTCCTGCCCTAGCAGTTTATGGACAAGATAAAATAAATCATAAATTTAGTGTCTGCTGGAAGTAGCCAAGATGATTAAGGCATGTTCAAAAGCAATGCACACATTTATTAGTGAGTGAGTCCAAGGTGGATCTCCATACTTATTTGGTTTAACAGAAAAAAATTATTCAGGTTATTGTGCTTTCTTATCTTTGTTTTGGTTCTTTATGGGCACTTCCCTAGTTTGATTTTTTTTTTTTTTTTTTTTGCTTATTGAAGCCTGCAAGAGTGTTTTCCTACTATTCTACTTAAAGTACAGAAATCATTTTGAGTTCTTCATAGAATTATAGGCTGGTGCATTTTAGAAATAATTTGCTAAATATAATAGAATATAACAATTGTGAGCACAGCTAATCATTATAATTTATACATTTACTTATATAAAATAAATATATGAAATTATATTTAATTTGAAAATGACAAATTATACAATAATATATAGGTGTTCAACATATAAAATACAGAAAACAGACGTACAAGACAATGTCCATCTTTATGAATATTCAAATGAATGAAAAGTAGTGATTTATTGTGGGTAAAGGGTAGTATAAGGTTGTGTTCTCTCAGAGAATGTAGGTCTTTGGCAAATTCACTTAATTCTCTCTTTTTTTTTTTCTGCTATAATTTGAAATAGTTGTTGTGATGGTTAGGTTTTATTATCAACTTGATCTTTTTAATTATCTTGGGTGGGTTTCTGAGGATGTTTACAGGAAGGCACCTTCTCAGCAAGGGGCAGGATATAATGAAGTTCAAAGAAGCTAGAAGTAAACATCCTTTCCTGTGTGGGCAGGGCAGGAAGGAAATTCCAGAGACTCAGGAAGCCATTAAGTCTGGGGAAGGTTGTAAGACCCCACCCTAAGGCTATATAAAGGGGAAGAAATTCTCTCCTTGGCCCTCCTGCTTTTCCCTATTCTGTGTGTGTCGTATAGGTGATGGGTTTTTCTCTTTGCTCAGACCTGTGAAAGAGGGCCAGCCTCTTTGGCTGTTATGAAACTTCCCCTCAATCTGTAATTTCAGTAAATACTTTCTTACCCAAATTGTGCCTGGTTTGAAGATTCATCCCAGCGGCATGTGGCTGACTATGACAGTTGTCTTTTTATTGATAAGTAACTTGTGTCATTTGAATGGACTATTTTACAAGGCTGTGCTAAGGGACTAACCAAATAGCAATGCACTTCATGTTCCTGACATCTTCATGATAACTGTGATGATTCCCACGATTCCAAGGAGAAGGTGAATAGAATTAGAATGGCTAAAATGAAGACATTTAACCAATGTAAGTAACTTTCTTCATAAGTAAAGTCGTCAGACCATGGACATGATTTTTGTAGTGTAGTGGATAGCAAATAGTTGGATGGTTCAAGTTAGGGTTTTATTATAATGTTGGGAAGGACGATTGTAGAGAAAATTCTTTTAATTAGTGAGAAAAATTAGCAAGAAGACCTTTGAAGTCTAATATTATTTGATTTTAAAATCTAAATCCTCCCTATCTGAATAGACCTTTAACTCTCTTCATCAATGACATCCCTGTGCAATTGAATTAACAGACTTTTGAATCTTGAGGAAGAACAGGTCTGCAGGGAGAGAGAGTTCACACGAGCCAGGGATTGACCTGGAGAGTTATGGGGAAGAGAGGCCATGGCCAGAGTTGCCCTTTGTTGTTAGGGGATGAAGCTTTGACCATTTTAATTTGTTTAAAATCTATGTCTTATTCTGGTTATATTTAATTAGAATATTGAAATCACTAATGGTTCATAAAAAATCTCAATTTGAAATTATGATTGGTGGATAACATTGTCCATAAACCTGTTTTCTCATCTTCTAGGAATCCTTTATATCTATGTTTCTTTTACTGAAGGAGAACTTGGTGATTTATCAGTTTGGTTCGTGTTAAATTTAAGGATGTTGAGGCATTTCTGGAATCTGTCATTGATATGAAGAGGGAACAGGCGGAATTGGATGTTGATTTCATTCACATTCCACACGATTATGTAAGGGAGCAGCTCTGGGTATGCCCAGTAAAATGCCACCACCTCAGGACTCAGGACTCTGGGGGACAGTCTTAAGCAAAACGACTGTGAAGCTAGGACTGCAGTTAAAGTGCTTTCCTGCAAAGCCCAACAAACCCTGCTCCATTCCCCAGTACCCACGTGAGGCCAGATGCACGAAGTGGAACTTGCACTTGGAGTTCATTTGCAGCAGCTGGAGGCCCTGGTGTGTCCATTCTCTCTTCTCTGTCTCTCTTCTCTTGATCTCTGTGTTTGCAAATAAATAAATAAATAATAAACTAAATTTAAAAAAATACTGTAAAGCTAGAATTCATCTGGGATAGTCCTCATTTTACAAGAAGCAGATGGGGGTTCAAGATGATGTATGTATTTGGAGTCACTGCTTGACTTCCCCAAATATACATACTTCTGAAAAATTCCATATTATATGAATTCCACATTAGGGATTTGTTTTTTTTTTTTTTTGCTAAAGCCCATTTTATGAAATTTAAAAAAATCTACATAAAACCCTTGGAGAGAGTATGTGACAATCAGACATTCACACATCAAATGAAAGTTTAATAAGCCAAGTTTCTTTCTTTCCCAACCGGGCTCATGGACCCAAGTGATGATTTCTCTGCGATTGGGAATGGCAAATAGGCAGAGGGGAAGGATTATTGCTTCAACAGGAGACATACATCAGCTCATTACATAGCCAGAGAAGAGAGGAAAGGAAAAGAGACATCGTGGGAGATGCAGGTATGTATCCACGTCGTGATTTGCTCTATAATGTACCTAGCAAGGCTGAGAACAAGCATCTGCCTCCTATGTATCCACAGCAGGTTCTACACCATTCTGGAAGCACACGATCTTCAAACATGTGTTATCAAGAATAGTCTCTTCTGGGGACGAACACCTGAAACATGAAAAGGAACCCAGGCTTGGCTGTTAAACATCTGCTTTTCTAGAGGTGCCAAACAACCAGTATGATATACATTTTGGTGTAAAACATTTTAAACACGTGCTTTTTATATTGAATCAAGGATAGTTTATGCATGTATATATAAAATCATAGAAATACCATCTTAGTCATTTGTGTGTGTTTATGTGTATGTGCTTTGTGTATATACATGGGCATATATGAATGGTGCACACGTGTGTGCGTGTGCATGTGTGCACTTTCAGTGTTCGTGGAGGCCCTAAGTCAAAGCCAGATGTATTTTTAATTTCTCTTCCCCTTACTTGAGACAGACTCCTGTCTGTGTCTATCTAGGAAGTTTACCCAGGGCATTGCCTGCATCGCCCTGCAAAGCACTTGGATTTGACATTTATAGGGTGCTGGGGATTTGAACTCAGGTCCTCATGTACGTGTAGCCCATGGTTTAAAACTGAGCCTTTCCCCAGGTTCCTCACCTAGTTTCTTAACCATTTTTGTGTTTGCTTGATTATTTTGTTTGGTTTGGTTTTTCAAGGTAGTGTATTACTCTAATCCAGGCGGACCTGGAATTCACTATGTAATCTCAGAATGGCCTCGAGCTCACTGCGATCCTCCTACCTCTGCCTTCCCAGTGCTGAGATTTAAGGCATGGGCCACCATGCCTGATGCCTATCCATTGTTTTTCTTTTCTTGATTGGAAATGTCAGTCTGTTAAGTACATTCAAACTTTTGGAAAATGATTTTTTTTATAGCAAAGCACATTTTACCTCAACCTATGACAACTTCCAGTCTGTTCTCTGTCTTGATGAATTTGAGCACTCTGTCACTCTGCTTACTTCTTATAAGTTTAATCATACACCCATTGTCCTTCAGTGGTTAGTTTATGACACTGACACATGTCCTTGGGGTTCATCCATCTTACAGCTTACATCACTTCAGATTTCCTTGCTTAAGTGTTCACGTATTTTCTCCTTGCTGTAAAGCACATTTGGTTTATCTGTCTATCAGCAGAGATATCAAATGCTTCCTGCTTTTGACAATTGTGAATAATCTTGCTATGTACATCATTGTGCAACGATCTCTTCAAAATACTCTTCAATTCTTTTGGCTATATTCTCAGAGCTAAAGAGTTTTTAGAAAGTTCTCATTTGTAACAAGATCTATGATGAGGGTGTGTGACATGGTGGTGTTTCTATGTGGGTCTGTGAAAGTGAGGGAAGGATGAGCTAAGAGTCAGGGCAGTTTTATCCTCACTTTGGCAGGAAAATAACTGCATTTTTTTTCAAAAGAGTCTTTCCAGCTGCAATAGGGGCTGGAGAGATGGTTCAGTAGTTATGGTGTTTGCTTGCAAAGCCTAGTGGTCTGGGTTCCAGTCCTCAGTTCCCACTAAAACCTAATGCACAATGTGGCTCAGGCATCTGGTGTTCATTGGAAGTGGCTGGAGGCCCTGGCATGCCCATTCTCTTTCTCTCTCTTCTTTCTCTTTCTGCTTGCAACTAAATAAATAAAAAATATTTTTTAAAAAGTTCATCAAGAACACCACTGATGACACTCTATAGGATTATTATTTAATTCTGATTGCCTAGGCAGCTATGTACTAACTCTAAAAAAGGGAATGGTGCATACGTGTTCTCCTGTGTGTCTGTGTATGTGAGTGTTTGTGTGTGTATACTCATACTCCTGTGTGTCTGCGTATGTGTGTGCCTATGTATGTGTGTATACCCGTGTGTGTCTGTGTATGCAAATGTGTGCCTGTGTTTATGTGTGCGTATGTATCCTTGTGTGTCTGTGTGTGTATGCATACCCATGTGTGCCTGTGTGTGTGAGTGGGTACATGTGTATGTATGTGTATACCCCTGTATGTATGTGTGTGTACCCAAGTGTATGTGTATGAGTATGTTCCTGTGTGTAGGTGTGTGGGAGTGACAATGTGCCATCATGACTCACTTCTCCTGAGTTTTTATTCCACTTTGGCTTCTTACCATCTGTATAACTTAAGTAAATTGACTTAATTTCTGGCAAGCAAATATCTGTAGATGATAACTATTTGGCATATTTGCTGATAAAGATTTTAGGATGATTTCTGCTCATAATGGAGGCTCATTATTGGTGTGAAGCCCTTCTATTCTTCACAAATAAAGAACCTGACACTTAACCGATTTGGTGTGATGATGACTCAGTAGTTGTAGTCCTTGATTGACAGAGCAGGATTAGAATGAAGTGACAATGATTCTAATGGACAGTCGTATCCCTCAGAATTTCATTGATTTTCCTCCACATTAATAAATGATAAATTTACTTAAGATTAAGATTATTGGGTGCATTTTATTTAATAAAGGATTATTAGGTAGCTGCTATGTAACCAAGCACTGTAGGAATAGGGCATAATATTGCAGGCTAAAGACTATAAGAGGCTATATTTCATCATAGGATCTAGGAGGGAAATAAATGAGTCAAAATCAATTCCAGGAACAGGTGATGTTTAACAGAGTTAAAAAGCATCCTGACTGTAAGCTCTAGGTAGAAGTCCTCAGAACTGTTTTCTCTTGTATCCCAAAGCCACATCTGTTTATTTCAAACTTGTTTGTATTCTCACCACCTCCTCCCTTCCAGTCAACACTACTTCAATGTTTGAAAGAAATTAATTTACACAATTATGGCTTCTGGTTGCTCAGAGCATTGTCTCATGGTGAGAGGTGATAAGTGGAGAGCAGTGAGAGAGAAAACAGCTCTTTACTAAGCCCTGCTCCTTTGCTTAACCCTTCTAAGACTTAGCGCTGCTTCATTAACCAACAAGCACCTCCTACAGTAACTTTAAGTGGCCCAGGGCCAATCCCCAAAGCCTCACTTTATTCGTAATTTCTTGACTAAGCAACAAGCTTGCCAGCTTGAAGTGTCTGTGTTATATGTAAATGATGCCCTGAATCATTTTTCATATTCATCCGCCTTGGCTCTGCAAAAGCAGTTTTAGGGCTGTCATCTCTGCTGAAAGATACAGAGCCTCACATGTCAAGGAAGATCCTCAGCTTAATTCTGAAAAGCTGGATATTTGCTTTCTGGCTCTACTGATTTACATCAGTTTGTTTGATTTACCTGCGATGATATAAAGGCTTCTGCTGCTCTTCTCACCTTACAGACCTGGGGTTAATTAGACTCCAAGGACTCAAGCATGTGAAAACATTGTTCTGGATTTACTCAGAGCTGGGGACTCAGGTGCAGAGAACACTACTGTGGCTCTGGGTGTGAAAAGGACTTGGGAGGAGGGGTTATATGCCTGGGAAGGGAAAAGCAGGACAGTAACGTCTTCATCTCTCTTTTCTTCTTGGGTCTAGAGAAAGCTCTGCAGGAAAGAATCCTCAGCTAGAGATGTCCTTTCTCCAAACGATGGAGAGCTGAATAAGGATCATGGCTCCTAGTATTTCCCTCATATATTATATGTGATTTAGGGGCTTCTTTGGGTTAGATCCCTTGTCCAAAACCATGGTCCATGGGTACTCAGCATCCCTATGCAGCAGTGAGATGCCACTGAAGGATGGGCTCCAGGAAGGCAGAGCACTTGCCACTGAACCTGCTGCAGGGATTTTAGGGCAATGTCACCGCTTTTAACTACATTGCTCTTTCAAGGTGATGTCTTGAAATGTAGTAATTTAATGCTTCTTGGTTTGCCATCATTTTTGCATGAATAAGTAGATATTTCCAACTTGACATTAAAGTTCATAGGGAAAGGGTTTGGGGTAGAGTTGTTTCTTGCCCCACATGGGGACACATGGTAGGCTCCCCTCAGACTCTCAGTTCTTGCTAAACCGAATTGAGGCTTTAAAGGCAGGTGTGGACTGTACCCACCTCTAGCTTCTACATTTAAATGAGTTCTTGGGGATTTGACTGACTGTAGATTTGGGGTGGCCAGAACAAGGGCATGGCATTCAGAAGTTTTCTTTTTAAAAAAAATAGTACTTATTTGCAATTATTTGCAAGAAGAGAGAGACAGAGAAAAGAGAGACAGACAGAGACAATGGGTGCACGAGGCTCTCCAGCTGCTGCAAACAACTCCAGATGCATGTGCCACTTTAGGCATCTAGCTGAGGAACAGAACCTGAGCCATCATTAGGTTTGCAAGTAAAGGCGTTTTCGACTGCGTGGTCTCTCAAGCCTCCAGAAGTTTTCTTGAATACTCCTCTGGGACAAATGAGAAGAGTCCCTTCTTGAACATCCACTGAGCTGTTCTCACCTGACACTTGAAGGGGAAATCCAATCCTCTTTGCTCATGTATGAGTCAGTAGTTCAAGGCTGAGAAACACAAAGCAAACCACACTCTACTTTCTCCTGTGATGCAAAGCGAGTCTAAGATGCAGAAGAGCCAACCTGATGTATCATTAGGGACACCGATATATAGGTTTTTCTCCCTGAAATGTGGTCACCATCTATCTGGCTATATCCTGGCTGTACAAGCATAAGATTTGCTTACTACTTCTGACTGCATGGAATTTCTTTTTCAGAGCTCTCTGTGATGTTATGAGATTGCTAGAAGACATTGCCTCAGAGACTTTCACCATGGCAACTGCTTCCAGTGGTGACCTTGTACACAGACAGAAAAGGACAAGCGATCTGAGGGATAACATGTGCAAACATTTATCTCCAACAAATATGAACAAGTATTTTCATCCGCAGTATCAAATGGCATGGGGACGCCGGGCATGTGACTGTTGATGGATGGATAGATATTCCTTCCTTTTGTGTCACAAAAGATTATTGAAATAAAAATTGTGAGACTGGAACCATGTATTGTTTTTTAAAAAGCAGATCATTCAAAAACTGGTAATTGGATAATTTCTGATTGATTGTTATCTATATTTATCAATGAAGTGTTTGATGGGACAAGCAAGTAACCTCAATGAGGAATGTTGGACGGTGTTGTTTTCGCCTCCAGGGACGCCATTGGCCACACAGAGGGAAAACAGAGAAGAGGTGGGAGCCAAGTGAGCTATCTGCTGTCCCCTGTCTCAGGGCTGGGGTCCGCAGAGCTGGGGGGATGGCGCACGGGGGGTCTGGCAAGGCACAGAGGCGAGCAGATGTGTATAGTATATCCACGTGGTTCTTTATTCAATTGGGGGAACTTACATTTATAGGAAAAAGGGGTTCAGGGGGATGGGGAATAGGGAAAAAGAGATTGGTTGATGGGGGTGGTGAGTTAGCGGCCTGCACTGGGATAGGTGAGTATGGACAACCTGAGAATACCTCATTTTGGGGGGCCTGAGTGGCGGGAAATATGTGATTCTAGCCATGGTCAGTGGGGATGGGTACAAGGAAGTTTTTCTGATACCCAATGCCAGTCATGATGAGATGGGAATGCTGGTTTCTGTGGCTAGCCCATGGGGGTTGGGAGTCAGGGTTGATGGAGCCTGGAAACGCCTACCGAATTATCAGGGTTTCACCTCACTCATGCATCCTTAAACCTTTTTACTCCATGCCCTCAGTAGCAGTGCCAGCAGGCTGTGCCCAACAGGACAGGGAAAAATGATTTTGCTTCTGAGCACTAGAACTTAAGCCTTGAATATATAAGTATATTCATTGATTCATCAGATTTTTGGACAATACTTTCCTTTAGAGTAATACTTGTATTGTGAATGGGCCCATATTTTCCTTAAATTAATAGTACCAGCTTACTGATTTATGCCAGCCAGGGTATTTTTAATGACTTGTAGGTCACAAAAATATATTTATAATATATTTATATTTTAGTCTATTTCTAGTAATTGTCGAAAGCAATTGTGATGATTACGTTTGACTGCTTTATGCCATTCATATTGGAAAATCAGAAACATGTGCTTGGTGGAAGTGTACCATAAATAAATTTTAATACATTCAAAAGTAGTTATGCATTTATTTATTTTTTATTAGCAAGCAGAGAAAGACAGAAGAGAAACAGATAAGAGAATGGGCACACCTGGGCTTCCAGCCACTGGAAATGGATTCCAGATGCATGCACCACTTTGTGCAGCTGGCTTTATTGGCATACTCAGGAATCAAACACAATTGTTAGGTTCTGCAGGCAAGCACTTTAACCACTGAGTCACTTCCCCGCCCACCAATTTTCATACATTTTTATAGGCCACAACCTTGATGGATTTGTCACTTGTTACTCTTGTCCCTGATGCAAAATATCTAATTGGAAGAAAGGATTTACTTTGGCTCAGGGTTTGAGAGGGTACAGTCCATCATGTCGGGCAAGGCCTGACAATGGTAGTGAGTGGTCCTCAAGTGTGGGAGGCAGCTGGCCCCATCTTGTTGGAACTTCAAGAAGCAAAAGAAGCTTCCAGAAGCAGGGCTAAGGTATACTCCACAAATCCCATTCTATAGTGACCCTTTTCCTTTAGCCTCTCCAAACAGTATCATATGAGCCTATGGGGGGAGGACATTTTATATTCAAACCATAATGACGGTGATTGTTTCTGGCTATACAAAAACACAGCCCTTTAGGTTGTGTTGAAAATCATTGGTGTCTATCTCACTGGCTTATCCTGTGTTGACTGAATGGCTGTCACTATGGGTCACTTGTTAATTCCATCATTCTCTGTGGGGTTCTATATGGATCCTCCATGGTATGGCTGTCACAACCTAAACCAGAAGTACAGAGACCCCTAAGTTCTCAACAATAAAGCAGCCTTAATACTCACCCACCACGACTCAGGGAACTGAGTGAAAGAGGGGGCCAGAACCGGCTGACTCCTAGGCTATCCATGGTCCCCTGCCCCAAGGACTGATCCAGACTGCCCATGGAGGAGGATATCCAGCTGATTGGGGAAGGGG
Organism: Zapus hudsonius; assembly: GCA_004024765.1. NCBI lineage: Eukaryota > Metazoa > Chordata > Mammalia > Rodentia > Dipodidae > Zapus > Zapus hudsonius. Next base: position 27,418 of record PVHP010010440.1, read on the forward strand.
AAGAGGGGCATTGGGGAACTGAAAATAACAACTTATTGTATGCCCATTAAATAATGTAACTCATTATGGACAATAAAAAAAGAAAAGAAAAAAAAAATACAGCCCTCATCGTCCACCCAGAGGAGAGATTGTAACTATATTTACACCAAGTGTGCCTGTTGCTGTTTAGGATTTTTGCTTCAAACTCAAAGTTAATATGAAGTTATTTCACAAAAGAACCTCATGCAGCACTCGCCTGTGTCTCCAGCTGACTCTAGGTTGTCGCATCTGAGAGTGGGCAGCAGGACTGGATTGTGACTGCGACAGGGACTCAGGAGCTATTTCTTCTTTTGTCTTCCCTGCTGCTTGAGGTGATATGATCACTCAGCTGTTCCTCTGCTGGACAGTGGGGGAGGCTTTTCCTGAGGTGAACTGTGGGACTCACATGTGGAGGAGAGCTGTTTGGTCACCAGAATTATTGTCAACGTTTGATACCCTTCCTAGGCAATAGGAGAAACCGGGAAGCCATGAAATTTTCTTATATGAGGGTTTATCTGTTTAACTAACTTATATATATATATATATATTTATATATATGCACAAATATATACACATATATATGATATTAAACTAAGTAGATAAGCAGTATATAAGAAGATATAGACATATGCCTATATATACACACATGTATGTGTATATCCACATACATATGTATGTTAAATTAGGTCATATATTATTATATTATACTATGTAATCATTCTCTCTATATAATTCTGTAGGTAGATTTTCCCACAGATAGTTACACAGTCCAGACCTAGACTGATTAATTGATCAGAGTTCTGAATAATACTTTCTTTTAGAGTAATACTTTTATCATGAATGGTCCCATATTTTCCTTAAATTAATAGTACCAGCTTACTGATATATGCCAACCGGGGTATTTTTTTATTACTTGTTGTTCATAAACATATGTTTCTATTTTACTCTATTTCTAGTAATCTGTGAAAGCAACTGTGATGATTACTTTTGACTGCTTTATGTCATTTAAAATTACAATGGAGACAAACCTCTGGGCATGTGTTTGAAGGACTTTCTAGATTAGGTTCATGGAGGGAAGTGGAACCACCCTAAATGTGGGCAGCCCCAGTCCATGGGCATGGATCCTGGAAGAAAAAGAAATTCGAATGCTCACAGAGCACTATTCACCTCCCTCTGCTTCTTGACTGTGATTTCAACGCTACCAGTGGCCAGAACTTCCTGCCTAGGCAAGATGCATAGCATAGTGACAAGCCAACCCTTTAAAAGCCACAAGACAAACATGACAATCTGCCTGGGTTCCAGATATAACTTTCCTCATGGTATCCCTAGTTCATTACTGAAGCCATTAGAAAATATCACTCACCACAACTAGGCATTGAAGTCCTACTATTTCGTCCCTAGGGGAATGATGGAGTGAAGATCCGAGTAATTTTCCTGAGAAAGGGGTATAAGATGAAGGGAACTCAGACATGAGTTTTCAAGAGAAGAAGCTGAGCGCAAAGGGTCAGAGTTAAGCCATGGAACCCAGGGGGTCCTGCCCCTGCCTAGGTTGGCTTGGGGGAATTCCTAGAAACTTTCAAAGGTGGCTAAATGCGTTGCTGTAAAAAATAGAATGCTGAGTTTGAAGAGATGGCTCAGCAGTGAAGGCGCTTGCCTGCAAAGCCTAATGACTCAGGTTCGATTCCCCAGTACCCACATAAAGCCAGATAAATGCACAGAATGGCCCATGCATGTGGCATTTTTTATAATGTCTAGAAGCCCTAGCATACCATTCTGTCTCTCCCTTACCCTTTCTCTTTCTCTGCTTCTCTGCTTGAAAATAAATAAATATATAATTAGAATTAAAAATATAGAATATCATCCCCCTAGAACTGGTTTTCAGGGTAGCTAGTTGTGATAGCAGTGTTTGTATCACCTCTCCCTCTGTAGTGACCTCTGGACCTGGACAGATGAGGTGGAGGTGGCCCATAGCATGGCAGGCAATTGACTCTATATTCTTGATTTATTGATGTATCTTGGATCTCCCAGTATTTTCCACCATCTGTGGGATAGAACAGATTCTGAGGATAAGCCTAGTGGTCACTCAAACCTCATCAAGACAGAAATCTAGAGGCTACAGAAAATGCAACATTGAATCAGATCCCTATCTTGCCCACCAGGACTCAGGGAGCATAGTGGAAGAGTGGGCAGAAAGGTTGTGAGAGCCTCAGGGTGGGTGGGAATAGCCTGAGGCACTGGAGCCTCCCCATACCAGAGACTGACTGCCCCCCAGCAATAACCTCACGGAAGAAGAGCCTCAGCAGAATTGGGGTGGAGGTAAAGGGGCCTAAAATACAATATTTTCATTAAGAAAAGCAATAAAAATAAAATAATTACAATGTCATCAATAATTTTACTTGCACATTAAAGTAAAACGGAAAGGATAAAGTGAGAAAGCTTTAGAAGGTGTTGTGGATATTTAGATAACAAAAAGAAATATTCAGGCTGGAGAAATGGTTCAGAGGTTTAGGAGCCTGTCTGCAAAGCCTAATGGTGAATTCCATTCCCCAGTACCAATGTAAAAACCCACCTGGAGGCCCTGGGTGTGCCCATTCTCTCTCTCTCTCTCTCTCTCTCTCTCTCTCTCTCTCTCTCTCTCTCTCTCTCTCTTCTGAATTAAGATGTCAAATCCAGAAGTTTGTGAGAAGGACATCAATTAGCCCTTTCTGCTACAACTGCTTCAACTTTCAAAGGAAAAGCAAAAGAAAATGAAAAGGAGAGAAACTGAGGTAAAATCTAACCACAGGCTATAGAGGTGAGTGACACCCACACCCAGAATCTCTGCAGACTGACTGAGAGAAGTCTCATTTCTTATTGGGAGCGGCACAGCCTGGGTCTTTGGGCAATAATTCAATGGCAATCAAGTTGCATATTGCTCCTGCCTACACTTGCTGTTTGATGTGGCCCAGATGGCTACAAGTCATTGTAGAAACACATTCAATAAAGTATGAAGGCCATTCATCCCTAATCATCCATACTGGCATGAAGCAAAGGCTCCATACAGTGAGTGACCTGTGAGCAAAAGTTAGGGATCTCTTGCCGAGGATGAGTACATTGTCCTAGAATTCTTTTAACCGAGGGTTCAACATGAGAGAAGTCTGCAGTCGGTTGTCATGCATCTGTTATTGCTACTCAGAAATGCCTTTAAGTGTTTAAAATATTTTATTTATTTGAGAGAGAGAGAGACAGAGAAAAAGAGAGACAGTGGGCACACTATGGCTTTCAGCCACTGCAGAAGAGTTCTTGACACACGTGCCACTGTGATGGTTAGGTTTTGTTGTCAACTTGGATCTTTTTAATTATCTTGGGTGGGTCTCTGAGGATGTTTACAGGAAGACAGCCTCTCAACAAGGGACAAAATGTAAAGAAGCTCAAGGAAGCTAAAAGTAAACATCCTTTCCTATGTGGGCAGTGCAGGAAGGAAATTCCAGAGACTCAAGAAGCCATTAAGTCTGGGGAAGGGTTGTAAGACCCCCCCACCCTAAGGTTATATAAAAGGGAATAAATTCTCTCCTGCCCCTCCTGCTTGTTCCCTGTTCTGTGTGCATGGTGTAGGTGATGGGTTTTTCTCTCTGCTCGGACCTGTGAAAGAGGGCCAGCCTCTTTTGCTGTTATGGAGCTTCCCCTCAATCATTAGCTTCATTAAATAGTTTCCTCCCCCAAATTGTGCCTGGTTTGAAGATTCATCCCAGTGGTGTGTGGCTGACTGTGACGGCCACTTTGTGCATCTGGATTTACAAGGGCACTGTGGAATTGAACTTGGGCCATGAGGCTTTGTAAACAAGTGCCTTTAGCTGCTGAGCCATCTCTTAAGCCCTCCTTTAGTTTTGAAATTAGTCTCACTTATATCCTTCTTTTCTCTGTCCCTTTCCAATAGGTATGAAATTTAAACTGAATTAGCAGGACTGTTAAAAAACCAAAAAAATACGACCCTATGAGTCTGAAATATGCCTACTCCGATACTTACACACGGACTCTTCCAAGCAAAGCTGCTTTAAGTAATTACAAGTAATATGTATCAAGTGTTTATTATAAAATCACTGTGCACAATCACCAGGCAAACAGCACACATACCACTAAGCCACAGGGCTGTCCTAGACCTTGAGCTTTAATGAGTTATTCTGAGTAGCCTGTTAATTACGAAAGCATCTCTCCACCTGCTCTGTGTTCCTGGGCGAGTTGGCTGAGTAGGCATTTGAAGCCGGTTATGAAAGTGAGTGGAAAATACCCAGACTCAATCTTTCTTTGGAATAATTGAGCTACTCATTCTAGTAATAAACACCACACTGCACCGGAAGCTCAGGCTCTGGTCATTCACCTTGACCACATTTTTTTAGCAACCTGGAACTGTACATATAGGTGTGTTTTTAAATCATAGGACATAAGGGGCTGTTTGTTCATGGTGAAAATCAACAACTTGCAATTTTCAGATCTAAAATAAATCAGACTGCTGGAAAAAGACATTTAATTAAAATTAAGAAAGGAAACCGTACTAGTTATCATTCTTCTAGTCCAGCATATTTTACATTCAGATGCCTCAGCGCTGTTTGTTCCAGGTGTTTGAAGGGCGAATGACACTTTGACAGCCTGAAAAATGAATGGGTGAACAGAAGACATTTGAAGTCCATCTCTTTTGCTGAGGGCTCCGAGTCTGCCAGCTCAGGATGATAGATCTTCCCGACCTGCGTCTAACCTTTCATGTGTGTGTCATAGTGATATTTAATAGATATTTGTGCTTGCATAACTGGATTGAGTGTCTTTAAGATCAACCATTTCAGCATCTAGGAAACATTAGCAAAAATGGAAAGAAAGATGCACCGTTTCTAATAAGAAGACAGATGTATTTGCCTTTCTCATGCTGCATGAATGTTTATCATATACCTTAGAGCTTCTGTATAGTTACCATTTGATAGGGTTTTGTTTGCATGGAGTTGATATGTGTATCTGTGTCTGGTACAATAAGCAACCGATATTCCACATTGATGACACTCAAACTGTAGCATGAGTCAGAATTCTCTGGAAGACTTGTTTAAACACAGTGGGTATCTGATTTTTAGTAAGTGCAGGGGTGGGGGCAGAAATTTTCATTTTCAGCAAGCTACCCAGAGGAGGTGATGCGAGCACACTCAGAAGCTGTTGTTTCCAGTACAAACTCATCCTTGTAAGAGAAGCAATGGGGAACTTTCTCTTGCTCCTGTCAACACCACAGTTACTGCTTAGAAGAAGTGATAAATGGTCAATATTTCTGAGTACCATCACAATGCCAGAGAACTTTTATTACAAAGAATTTTTAATGGGTCTTCTTCAAGTAGAAAATCATGTGTGTTTTGGTTACAAAACAGTTCACACCAGGCTCAGATGCTTCCATTAATGCAAAAATACTTTTTCTCCCTTATTAACAAAATTTATTGCTGCTAGAGTTTTTATTATTATTACTATTATATTTTCTGTATCCTTATGGACTTTGCTACATTTGGTTTTTGATCTCCATTTAACTTACATTTCACAGTATCTGCTTTTCTCATTTCAACAGGAGGGGCAAGGAAACGTTTTGCAGAAGCATCTAATATCAGTGTTCTTGTTACTATTTTTCTTCTTCACATTACAACCACTTTGTGTAGGAAATTATTTCTTTTCTCTCAGGGACATTTTAAGCTATTGCACTCTCCAGCTATAAGTGACTTTCAGAAATTCTGCAGAGATGTGAGGTATGTTGATCCTTTGTATAAAATACAGTTAATCCTGCTGAGTTGGGATATGTACTATATTATTTATGGAAAAAAGAAAGCCAAGAATAGTCATAATTTAACCCTTTACAAAAGAACCTCATAAATTCTGTTTATTGATAATATCTGAAACCTGCAGACTATGTGCTTATGGGCCTAATTTTTAAAATTTAGAACCAAAAAATGTCATTTGGCAAATTTCCCGCATATCTTTCTTCATTCTACTGTATTCCACACCATCCTTCACAGATATTATTAATCTAATTCCTTACTTCCCTGCAAGTACTCTGCGTAAGTACAATCAATTTATTAGAGGTAGCATGCAAAATAAAACCAATTCATCATTCTCAGAATAAATTTCTTCTGTGATGCGCAATGATTTCCAGTTCTTCTGTGCCATGCACTTTGTGAAGTTCTTTATAGATGTGACTTCAATTACTTTTTACAATAAACTTTTATATCAGCTGAAGTGGTTATTTTGAAGCTGTTTTATATCCCAAAGGAATAAAATTGGCATTATTTGTCACTTCCAGACATAAGAGGGCAGAGTAGACATATGGAAGCTGTATTTGTGATCTTGGCCTAATCCAGTTTTCATATTTTAGATGAAAATGCTGAAACAATTTTTCTATAATCAGAAAAAAATGGATGCTATAGAAGTATTGGGGAAACAAAATATAGCATAAATAGCACAGAAAATTGTTAAAAAATAATCAGTGATTTGAGATAGGCGTAGACTCCATGTCCTCCTGTTTCCTAAAATAGTGCTTTCACCTGGTCATTCAAGGTTGAAATGTAGAAGAGATGGGAGGGTTATAGGCCAGAAATGGGTTTACATTGATGAATTAATGACCAGGTAAATTATGGGATTTTTGTCTGACTTTCCTCTTCCATTTTGTAAGTCCTCTGGGAAGGCTAACCCCAATGTACTGGTGATAAACATAAAAAGCTTAAAATTTAACAGTAGAGAGAGGAAGATGACAAAAAGGTGATCTGGATGTTGAATGTCTTAAACAGGTGATCAGTTTTCTAGCTGGGATCGTCAGAGAACTAAAGTTGATCTTCTGTGATCCCTGCCTGTTAACTATTCAGCCAGACTCTGCTATGATAACATTTCCTAGGTGGAGTTAAAGCTTTGGCAACTGGACAGGCAGCTATTCTGTGGGAAGATGTCTATGACCCTGTAAAGCAGAGAAACCACATCCAACTGAGGAAAGGCAAAGAGTGTATCAGATGTCATAGCAGAAGAGGGAAAGGTGTGTGTGTGTGTGTGTGTGTGTGTGTGTGTGTGTGTGTGTGTGTGTGTGTGTGGAGATCTCTTTCGCCATGCTGGCAGAGGAATGGGGAGGGAGAGTGTGGAAGCATTGGTTGTAATGGCCAACAGATAGATACTCAGAACAATCCCAGCTGGAATCTCATGGCCATCAGCGCTCTTGGTCCTACGATTGGAAGACACTGAATTTATTCATCATCCTGAATGAATATTGAACTACATTCTTCCCAGAATGTCCCAGGAAGAAACCAACCACTTGGAAATCGCCTTGTGAAGGTGGGATCAGAGCAAATGGCCAAGCTAACATGAACTTCTGACTGATAGAAATGAAAGGAAATAAATGTCATTTTCCTTTAATCGCTGGACTGTAGCAATGACCTCACCCTCTGCTGGAGATGCTGTTTGTATTTTTCAGAAGGCAGTAAGAACCTTGGATAACCCAAGTCCACCAACAGAACATGGGATGATGGCTGAGACCCAGGCAGGAGAGGAACCACCTCTAATTTATCATTTATGTCCCGAAAGAAAACTTAGAGGGTGTGGTGAGATGAATAAGATAACTCCCTCCACAGCAAGTCAGATAACCTATGAAAGGGTAATGGAGACAGACACCAAGGATACCTAACATATTACAAAGCAGAAATCCAGAGACTCTTAAGACCTTAAGAGTAAATCAGACCATGACTCAGGGAACTTTGCAGAAGAGGGGGCTGGAAAGATTGTAAGATCCACAGTGCGGAGAATATCCAGAGACATGGCCCCTCTCAGCAACAACATACAAAGAAAAAAAACTGGCTGCTTCTTGTACAACTCATAACCCCCTCTCTCATAGACTGGTCCAGGGATCCACTTAGGAAGGTTGCAGGGGGATGGAGATAGGGAGGAGGGAATAGGGGTATCATCACAAGATCTACTCGTGCAATGTATCTAATTGTTAAACAATAAATAAGCTTACAATTAAAAAAATTAAAATGTTGAACAGGGCATTGTGTGTGTGCTGATTGTGATGGGCCTGCTATGAGAAATTCAGCTGTAGTGACGTTCTGCATATGTCTTTATCTGTCATATTTTATCAGTCACTCAGAGCAAGCATCATATTCTATTCATCTTTGTGTATCTAATGTCTCAGTAATATAATACATTTATCTAGCTGCACTCACATAGGGCGCAGTTTCTGCTAAGCACTGTCTTTTTACCACTTGACATATATCAGCACTGTAGACTTCATAGCTAATCATTCAATGTAGGCTTCATTACGCCCCTCAATTTACAGATAAACCAAGTAAGGCCCAGAGAGTTCAGAACTTGCTCAGTTCTCACAGGCAGAGAGCAACAGAGGCAGACTTTCAACCCAGAAACACTGAACTGTGTTTCTATCTGCTGAGTGAATGAATAGATACCCACATGCACCAGAGAATTTTTAGCACTTAGAAATTTTGAAATTTTCTTCATCTGTTCCTCAGGGTCACTTACCAGTTACTAGCAAAGCCAGGCCTCCAAATCTTCCATGGATTGTCAATAACCTCAATATAATGTCACTAAACATAAAGATCTTGATGACATCATCTCCTATGTTGCTTCAGATCTTCCTGAATTGCGCTGATTTGATCTCGTGACCACACCATTTTCTTTGTGCATTTAAAGATTCTGCGTCATCAGTCATCAGCTGGCATGAGAGGGTCTGTCTTCTGAAAGCTTGTGGCCTCACTCTTTTGTTGTGATAAGTATATTATGTATTCAGTGAAGGAAATGAGGGATATGGATGGAGCTCATCTGTAGAGCATTTGTCTAGCACACAAGAGGCTCTATGTTCAGGTCCCAAGGCATGAAAAAAATATATATCAAAGAAGTGAACAGCTCTTAAGTCTTCAGAAAATGGATGCTGCTTGAAACTGAACATTTTAAGCCTATTTTCCTGTCCTAAGGTATTTCACTTTTTGCTTTCAAAGCAATTTTTCTGTCATCACTGCCTAAGAAGAAGTGCTGGTAAGAAAAGGGGAAAAAACAAAAAAAAAATGGATTATCTTAGGAATCCTGGATAGAATTATCAACTTCCATTATTCCAAAGCATTTGATGGCACTGAATGGAGTGACAATGGATGAAAGTTGAGAAATGTTGTGGGAAGAACAAATGTGGATGAAAAAGGCAGGAGGAATGAAAGATCTTCCCTTTGACTCACCTGTGGAGAAAGCTGAGTTAAGGAGAGCAGGTGTTTGGTCCAGGCACCAAACACAGCGGCAAAGAAGTTAACACATCTGGAGAGAGAATCATCACAGGGAAGTTTGGATTCTAAGCAAAATTTTGAGCAAAAAAAAAAACACCTGTTAACCTACATGTATTCACATTGTTGGTCATGAAAACGAATGACTCAGTTGTAAGCTGTGTAGAAAAATGTCCCATGAATGAAGGTCCTTGAAGCTTAAGCTTGCTACACATCATCTGAGGGACACATTGTGTTTTATTCTATCCAGGTAGGGTGGAAGCTCGTAGACATCAAGCAGCAGATACAAAATAAAGACAAATGTGATTTATACTTCATTTATAGACATGGATTTATGACTTTCCATACATATGTTTTGAAAATAAGCTCAAATTAGTAACCATGTAAATTAATCTGCACGTTTAAGGAGAAGACTGTCCTTAAAATAAGTCAATATTTACAGGCACATTGAGGAAACTTGTAAGTAAAACCTACATGTACTGGCAAGTTGGTCTTCCTACATTATCCAGTTTCCCATATATTTCTGCCAAACTCAGTGAAGTTTCATAGTTTTTCAGCACTTTCTGTGTGACTCATAGGAATATGGACTACATTCTTTTATTTTTTGTCACAGCCAGTGCCAAGGCTGTGCTCCATATTACACTTGTTGGAATTTTTTTGCTCTTCCAATTCTATAAAATATCGTTGCATTAATATTTCCCCTCCAGGGACCCATTTGTTAATCATACCTGATAATATTTTAATAGTAAAATATAAATACCATTCAATCTGCATTTTAATGATTATTATGGTAAGAGTTTAGCGGTGGTTAGCACATTTACACTGCTGTGCAACCATCCTCACTCCATTCACCTTCCCTGTCTGAAACTCAAAATCACTGAAGCCCCATTTCCTCCCCCTGGTTCCCAGCATTCACCATTCCACTTTCCATTACTATAAGAATGATTGCCTCAAGCTCATCATATAAACAGAAAAAGATGGTATCTTTTTTTATGCCTGGCTTATTTCACTTAACAGAATATATTTATTTTATTAAAAGCTGTGTATGAACAAGTCACAAGGAGGGTACCTTTTCCCTCCTCCCTGTCCCCTTCCACAGTGGGGCCTCTGCTCAGTAGAATTGAGGGCTGTGTGTTGTGTAAGCAGCTGTCATCACTGGGGGGGGGGGGTTGTGCCTCTGAATATTCCTCCATCATGGCTCTTACATTTTTCGTCCTCTTCTTCCACAAAGTTCCCTGATCCATGATGGGTGAGTTTTAAGTCTGCTTTAGAGTTGAGCTCTCAGCATCTTCTAGATTACAGCTTTGGAGGGTTCCTCAATGACTGTCTTCAGCATCCTGACTCAGGTCGTCAGGGTTCCCTGTGGGAGTAGCACTCTTGCTCATCTCTCTACTTCCTGTGTGGTTTTCCCTGGGCCCCAGCTGATGTGTTTGGGATGGTTCATCTCCTGCCAGGAAGTCAGTTATCATTTCTGGAGTTTCAACTTATAGTATGATAGTGCATGTCACATGGAATATCTTTCATGTATTACCTAAGGCCAAATAATATATTCCCCTGCATATATTTTATTTATTCAATCATCCCTGAATAGATATTGCATCAATCCCAGGTTTTCTCACTGTGAAGAAAGATATTAGGAACATGGGTGCATAAATAATATACTAACATGATTTACACAATAATCTCATCGTTTTATATATTTTTTCTTTTAAAATTTTAACTTTTTAATTTTAAAATTTAATTTTTTTTCTTTCTATTTGGTTCTCTTTTTGAAAATCTATTTATTTGAGAAAGAGGGAGAATAAGAAAGAGAGATATAGGGAAACCGAGAATAGGTGTGTCAGGGCTTCCAGCCACTGCAAAGGAACTCCAGATGCTTGCATGACTGTGCATCTGTTTTTTTTTGTTTGTTTGTTTTTGTTTTCTTGTTTTTTGAGGTAGGGTCTCACTCAAGCCCAGGCTGACCTGGAATTCACTATGTAGTCTCAGGGGGCCCTTGAACTCAAGGCAATCCTCTTACCTTTGCCTCCCAAGTGCTGGGATTAAAGGCATGCGCCACCACGCCTGGCTGCATCTGGTTTTACATGGGCACTGAAGAATTAAATCTCAGCCTGGAGGTTTTGCAAGCAAGTGCCTATAATTTCTCAGGCAGCTTTCCAGCCCCATAGTTCCTTTATAAAATATTTATTTTATTTATTTATGAGGGGAGAGAGAGAGAGAGAGAGAGAGAGAGAGAGAGAGAGAGAGAGAGAGAGAGAGAGAGAGAGAGAGAATGGGTGTGCCAGGTCCTTTGATGACTGCAGACACCAGATGCATGCAACACTTTGTGTGTCTGGCCTTATGTGTATATTGGGGAATCTAACCAGGGCCATCAAGCTTTGCAATCAAGTGCCCTTCACCACTGAGCCATCTCTCCAGCCCTCATATTGCCTTTTGAAAATTGGTTTTCTCCTACAGACCTATAAACAGTGTCTAAGACTTTATTTCTGTCTGTTTCATAATGACTGGTACTTGGATGCCAGATACATTTCTCGACAAAGGAGATCAGTGCCATTATGCATATAACATATTACTTTTTTGAACTTTATTTCTCCTTAGATTTTGTGGCTTTTCATTACTTCTTTTCTGACACATTGAAGAGAAATTTATTCTGAGAATAATCCTATCTGTGCCCCCCCCCCACATTAAGCTTAGTTGGCTAGTTTTGTTGTGCCTTAATGCTTACTGGTTTGTCTTTATGATTTTGACTTTAAAAAATTGTCAAGATTGGGTCAGAAGAGAAGATTGCTTTTTAAATAATTTTGTCACAAGTGTAGTTTCCCCTTTTCTGTAGCTGATCCTTTTATAAATTCAGAGAATGTCCAGTTATCGCTTTGTTCATGATTCATCCAATTACTCTATTTTAAGAAGAATTTTTTATAATTAAAAGATTCAATGCATTGACTCATATCTTCATATAAACTATCCTTTCATTTGAAGTGTATTTTATTCAGCATAGTTTTTTTTTTTACAATACGAAATTTGGAAATGCTTTTGTAGGAGTTGATACAGATGACTTTGATAACTAATTTGCATTCATAGAGCAATAATTAACTAATGGAACATTTTTCTACTTACTTTTCTGAAATCTTTTATTGATGTCGATGTCAGAAAATAGCAGCTAAGGCATTTCAGGATTGGTCCCTCCATGGGAGAGACCATGGATGCCAGGTATGATCACATTGTGACAGGCTCAAGCTTGAACACAGCCTCCAGTTGTAGATTTGGGAAAGGAAACACTGGGGTTTGTTACTCCCTTGCTCTATTTACTCAGTCTCTGACTCACTAAAGGCTGCAGGCATGTTAAGCCAGTGCAGGTTTATGAGGCCTCATTTGTTTTTTAAAATTAATATTTTATTATGAATAATTGTATACATTGTATGAGCAAATATTGTGATGGTGTCCCCATTTCCCTCCTCTGTGTCCCCTACCCACTGGGGTCCTTCCTCGGTGCGCATACTGGATCTGTCCATAGGTTAGGGGGTTATGAACTGCACCAGAGGAAGCCAGTTTTTTTTTCTTCTTTGTGTATTGTTACTGACTAGGGGGTGAGAGGCAATATCTCTGGATATTCTCTCCCACTATGGCTCTTACAATCTTTCTGGCTCCCCTTCTGCTCAGTTCCCTGAGTCACGGTGGGTGAGTTTTAAGTCTGGTTTATTGCTGAGTTCTTAAGTGTCTCTGGACCTCTGCTTTGGGTTGTGTTGGGTATTGTTGGTGTCTGTCTCCATTGACCTTTCCTGGGTTATCTGACTTGCTGTGGTGATTGGTCTCCTGTTTGTCTCATCACTTTCTCACAGGTTTCATTTGGGCCCTGTGTGGTGTGAAGGCTAGGTGCAGTTTATCTCCTGCCAGGGTGTCAGCCATCATCCCATGTCTTCTTGTTGGAATTAAGTTGTCCGCAGCTCTCTCACAGCCTTCTGAAAAATACAAACATAATCTCCATTGGAGCGTGAGATCAGTATAGGTTAAATGAGACAAATATTACTATTTTGGCAAGATCCCAATGGGTGTAGTCTTTCCATAGCTCTCTGGTAGTAGGAATTTCCCCTTGGAGCCTGGGTTCTTGGTTCCCAAAGGATTTGTTGTCATAGATCCAACTTCCAAATAAGGGTTCCTTGTCACTGAGTGGATCTCTTAGCCAATCATTGAGCTATTGATTACCCTCCTCGGTTTAGCACTACTATTGCACAGATGAGCACTTCTTGACTTGCTGGTCTCTTCCATACAGCCTTGTGTTCAGCATTCTTGTGACAACCGTCTATATTGTATATCAGTGGTCTCTGCTTTCTCCAAATATCATTGCCCAATTTCCCCTGGCATCTCATGCAACACCTTCCAGTGTTCCACATGCTACCATCTGGGAGCTGGTTACCCTTCTGGATTTAGCAAGATCTCTTGGTGTTGTTTGATATCACTCTGGGATTTCTTTAGCAATAGATTCCTTTACCTTGGGCCTGGGATAGGTACTCAAGAGCTTTGACAGAAGTCTGTCTCATTTTGGGGACCATTCTTAAAAAGAGTATATGTGTATTTTCATAAGCTTTCTTCATATAGATATGTGAGACTTCCCCTCTTCTCAGACATGCACATGAATTTTTGCATGGTCTCAGCCATGCAAATATGTGACTTCACCTGTTGTGTGACAGGTTGTTGTATGGTTTTACCTGTTTCTTGGTTCCCAAGAGATAGGCACAAGAGCTGCCAATTTTTCACCCAATAGAGTATACCAGTTTTCCAGATAGATTAGATGTAGTCAAAGACATACAATGTGTAATCACTTGAGGTAATGATTACATAGGGAAGGCAAAGGAAAGAAGGAAAGACAAAGATAAAATTGATAGAAACTATTCCTGAAGAATCCCAGTCTTTAGCCTGACTAGTTCAAGACTTTCAGGTCAAATGCCTTAGATTTGTTCAAAGAACCAAGGATAGCTATTTAGAAATTACTTGAAAAGAGAATGAACTATGTACAAATAGGTCCATCAGTGATAAAAAGGTAGAAATTATCAAGGGAATTCAAGAGAAATTTTGGATCCAAAGTGTGCTGTATTAAACAGTACACAAGACAACTTCAGCAATAGTACTTTGAAGGTGGAAGAAAGTATAGGTAACTTAAAGAAGAGATAACCACAAAATTGAGTCAGTAAAGCAAATAGGAAAATGATAAGAGAAATACACAGAAAAGGAATCTAGGAACATGATTAAATTGATTAATTTATACATGATGAGCATCCTGGAAGAAGAGAAGGGAAAGAACAGCATATTTGAAGAAGGAATCGCCCAAAACTTCCAAATATTGAAGAAAAATTTGTCTCTACACATGGAAGAAATTCAGGATGAACTCAGAGATACCCAGCAATATCTCTCATGCCATTTCTTAGATAAAAATGAAGAACAGGGGAAGTATTGGAAAGAGTAAAAGAGACCACATAGCAATAATTCTTTATAGAAGTAACTTCTGAATTCTTATCAGAAAACACAGTTCATGTGTGCTATATTTCAAGAGCTGAGAGGCTTTGATTTCTGGAAAAAGTCTTTTGAGAATGATGGAAAATTATGATATTCATAAATATTCTGTAATTAAGATAAACAGAAGTTGAGGGGACTTCTTATAAAAGACTTGCCTTACAAAAAGTACTAAAAGAAGTGCTTCAAACTGAAAATGGAAAAAGACAATAAAAAACTATAAGTGAATAAAATTACATATGAAAGGAGAAAAGTCAATTTTAATATTTTTAATATTTTTTATATTAATCTTCTCTTATTTCAAGGAGAAAGTCATGAAGCAATAAGTATAAATTTATATAAATGAGCTTTCTATATATAACAATGTAACGGGATAAAAACAGAACAGGAGGATACAAATGACAAACTTTTTATGTTATTGAAACTAAGTTATTATTCATTCAAATTCAATTTTAATACATTTATTTTAATCAAAATCAACATTACCATCACTAAGAAAATAATTAAAATATATAATTAAAATTAACTGAAGGATAATGAAAATGGTACATGTGTAAATACCTAAAACAAAAGAAGGCAGGAAATGGGGAAAAAAGGCTTCATCATACAGAAAATAGCAGTCATGAAAACAAGCAAATTCTTTATTAGTAAGCAGATTACATAAATTATAATTATGAAACTATCCATCTCCATGGAAGTTTCATTTATTCTTGTATGTTCAAGTAGTCACCTGTTCCTAGTGTTAAACAAAATTTCCCTTACATATGGAAAAAAATTAATCTTAAAGATCACCTCAAATGTACCCCCCACAAAAAAATTTTAAATTCACTTTCCTAAAGTTGTGCAGGAATTTGAATCAGAACCAGGGAGACATGAATTCAAGCTCATAGAACAATGTTTAATGCCACCTTTTATAAAATGAAAAATCAAATTTTTCACATTTCCATTTTATATTTCATAATTATTGTGCATCAGTTGGTCAAATCCTTTACATGAACATGGGTTTCTATTATATACATATATTTTTATTTGTACATGTGTGGCACATGTATGTGTGCATATTTGTATAAACATTGTGTGTATGTGTGTGTGTGTGTGTGTGTGTATGTGCAGTTGCATGTACCCTTTGTACTCATGTGTGAAGGCCAGAGTGGGACACTGAGTGTCTTCCTCTGTCACTTTCCATATTTTTTTTCTTGACATTGAGTTCCTCACTGAACCTGGGCCTGCTGGTTTTCAGTCAATCTGATTGACCAGCAAGCTCCAGTTGCTCTCCTAAGGCTGCCAAACTGTGGGTAGGGGCTCCAGGTGTGTGTGGCTGTGCCTGCTGTTTACATGTGGGCTGTAGATAAAACTCAGGTCTTCGTGCTTGCCTAACAAGCACTCTGATCCACTGAACCATGTTCCCAGCCTCAGGAATATAATTCTTTAAGGACCATGTACGATACAATGCAGCATCATAACTATGAACAGGATGAAGGAATCCAAAACACCTTCAAGTTCTGTCTATGGCAACCATTATAAATTTTAGGCATTGGACAATTAATCTCTCTTAACCGTAAGCTATTAACTTATATAATGAGTTATTCATTGTGTCTAGAGTGATGATTCAATGATAATATATTATCATATGTTATACATAATTGTAATGATTATAAATAATCAATAGTATATATATATATCTTTTTTTGGTTTTTCGAGGTAAGGTCTTGCTCTAGCCCAGGCTGACCTGGAATTCACTATGTAGTCTCAGAGTGGTCTTGAACTCACAGCAATGCTCCTACCTCTGCCTCCCGAGTGCTGGGATTAAAGGCGTGAACCACCATGCCCAGCTAAGTATATCTTTTTAATCACATATAAATTAAATATTTATTGCTTCTATCTGAATGATTATTTATTAATTAGTATTTATTAGCTTATGTGTAATGCCTAGGGTATTTGCAATGTATTAAATTGTATCTGTTCTACTTTAACCTTTGGTAAGAGAGTTATCTAAACATTATCATTCACTCTGCTTGATGGCAACAAAACAGATTTGTCTTATTCTATTTCTCAGTACTTTTTTCAAAGTTAAAGTTTATCCCTATCTTCGTTTTTCACTCCCAACCTGTCATAGTCAGCCACACCACTGGGATGAATCTCCAAACCAGGCATGATTTGGGGAGGAAAGTATTTATTGAAGTAACAGACCCAGAGGAAGTTAAGTGAAAAGGCTGGCCCCCTTTAACAGATCAAAGCAGAGACAGACAAACCCACCACCAGCACCTCAAGCAAGCAAGCACATTCCAAAAACTAGCAAACAAGAGGAACTCCAGGCTTGAGCTCAGACTGCTTTTTGCATATGTAAAGACAGAATTCCAGACCCACCCCAGAAACACTCTAGGTCTGAACCCTAGGATCTGGCCAAGGTGACACATCTCCTATAGCCAGAACTGGCTGGAGACAATTTTCAATTATAATAAACTTTTGAATCTATTGGGGAACATTATTCAAACTACCACACACCCCATGTTTTACCCTCAGCACATCCCACACTTTATTTAGGAATAAGGAAAACATTGTCAAGAATCCGTCCGCTGTCTTCATCCTAACCTAGTATGCTTCTGGCTAGAGTATCCATCTTGTGGGCCAGGAGGACCACTTTTTCTTCCTGCCCTCTGACCTTCTCAGGTCTTCATGTACTTGCTTTATATCAGGATTCATTTATTTTTCAAAATAACAGACACCCCTGTTTGCCTCTCTTTGTGTGTCCAGTATTCTAAGGTCCGGACGATGGCACTATTGTGATATTTCCAAAAGCCTGCACTAAAAATTTTACAAACTGCTTGATTGACATTTATTAATCTCACTAAAATTTTTTCAAACTTAGATAATTGATTTAAAAACAAAAGACTTTTTAGTGAAGAATACAGAGTCAAACATAAACTCCCCAACTGACATTTTCTTTCTTTTTCCTGGGCTAGAATATGACACAGGTATAGCAAGTAACCATTACCAAAGGGAAGTAATGAGCTCATTAATATTTATAAGATGTTCATTAAAGTTCTAACTCTAATTTGAACAATAACATTTTGAGCAGATACGCCACTGTATTCATTTCCACACACCAACTTGATCCCTTTAAAAAAAAATACTCAAACTCCCCATCCACAGAATGTGAAAAATTAACTTTCCTAATCACTGATGGGGCATGATCATGGATGGATGATGTTGTAGAGCAACAACTTGCTTGTACAGATTATATTATATGTGCTTACATCATAAGAAATAAAAACGATGAAAGTTGAGAAATATACCCTACACTCTGACTATAACATCCTTGTTGGAAATCCTCTTCTTGGAAAGTGTTTCCAATAAAAAAAGAATAGCGAGGCTTTGAAGATGTGAAGCAATTCGTTTTAGACGTTCATGTCAGAAGTGTTAAAATAACTAGAAATGTTATTTAATTATTGGTAGACTGGAATTATGGATTACAATAATAGCGGGTGCATGGAGCATCATTATTTTAAATTACTGGTGTCATAAACACATTTTTATGAGCACATAAAAACGTAAATTCCTTGTACCAGGGGTTATTAAAACTAGGACTATTCTACACTTATATATGTTTCAACTGCATTGCAAAACAATTGTGTGTATTTATTTAATGTCATATATCTTTTCTGTGATATTTGACTATTGAACTCTTTTCTTAGCCAGCTAATTTGATCACATGACCCTGTCTAAGAGATGTAACTGTACCCATCTTTATGTGTAGTATTCTTTATTAAAATCAAAACAATGATTTCCAAATTGCTTGTAGGAAAAATTATGCTTTCATATATCTGAAATGTCTGACAGAACTTGGAACTCAGAGGCTGCTGTTAAACATCACCTTTATTTTTATTATGACTGTAACTTGCAGTATTGGCTAGGTTCATGTAAATGTATTTCTGATGTCTGCATCGACACACTGCTCCTTTCCTCAAAGATAATTGAAGGCAGACCTGACATCCAGGACCATGCTGAGCCTATAGAACGCATTCAAGGTGATTCAGTGCATCAGACATTTAGAAAGTATTAGATTTGACCATCGTATGTTTAAAGCCGAATGTAAGGTCCATTGGGAAGCTCCAGACCACAGTTTTCTAGTCCTGTGAGCCAGCACACACTGTTGATGAGAAGTGGTCACTTGGAACCCCTGACCCCCAGGGTCCCTCACACTGTGCTACCTGAAGGTCCCTGTGCCTCACTGCTGCCCTCCCGACCTTTGCTTTTCTCTGTTCTTTTTCCCAGGCTGTGGAAACATTCTGGGCATGTGCTTACATTCATACTTTCTAAACTAAATTGAACTTTGCTGCAAATCAGCCATTAGAATAATAACAAAATGGCAGAAAGTATTTCTTCTCCGTCATTCCTTTCCCTGCAGGGTTTAGGAAAGAGTGTAGTAATAACCAAAGACAGATGGATATCCATGGAATATTAATCTAGTTCATATGAATGTTGTATAATGTGGGCATAGCAATAATGGTGGTGATAATGTCTATTAATTATTGATCATTTGTCAGGCCTTTTGGGATATCTTATGCACATTATCGAGCTCATTCTCATAATAATACTTATAAATGGATTGTGACCTGTGTCTTACAGATGTTATTGCTCATTTCTGAGAGATTAAATCACTTGCCCAAAGTCACATGACCAATTACAAGGTAATGTTGGGTTGCTGAGTACATTTTTAACTTCAGAGTTCCTTTTCTTTAGCTTCTACTACTACATCACATATACGTTTTAAGCGATTAGTTCTTTTAATACATTTGTCTGTTAGTATGCCATTGATTTTACAACTTTTTATTGTCAATCACATGAGTAGCTGCTGATCTAAACTGTTAATTTAAAACTCAGAAAAATGAGATGCAATAATCTATCCTACCCTATATGCATATGCAAGTCTGTACAAATGTCTACACACATTCATGCAATCTCTTATCATAGTTATAATTTCTTTTGTGGTATATGTAACAGTAAAAGTTTCTCTTTATCCCTAAAACAATTTTTGTTTGGATTCTTCTTTTTTTTCTCTCCTCAGCCCCACCAGGAATCACACTGCATTCACTAAAAGTAAAGAGCATTCTTGTATCTTTTATGACAGAATAATTCTTCCAAATGAATGGCTAACATATCCAGTGCTGTTATGTGAATGGTAGCAACCATATGACCATTGCTTTCAATTATAAACCATATTTAATCACTTTCAAAATCCAACTATAACTGAAACTCCTCAACTGTTATTGCTCCATCCAATTTAGACTCTGTCAGCCCTTCTGAACTGTATTCCAAATTCAGTATCATTTCTATTTTCTAAGTGAGAGAAAATCGCTCTTTTCACTGATTGAAATATTTGAGATATCTTTTTCTTTTATTTCTTTGATCCAGGATTTAGTATTCATCAACTACAGATCATTTAAAAA
>PVHP010010441.1:0-47721 GCA_004024765.1 Zapus hudsonius
CCCCCCTCCCCATCCCTGATCAGTTGTATATCCTCCTCCGTGGGCTGTCTCCTCATTTCTTGATAAATAAATATTTGGTTTTGCAATGCTGAGATCTATTACTCTCAGGAGCCTGTGCCCACTGTTTTCAGACATACAGTTTGAAATGTATATTTCAAGTGTGAACACAAACACCATCACAAAATATGAGCATCACTCTCAGCCTCCTGGTCTCTAGGGCAACCAGAAAGAATAAAACACAGAACATAGAAACTGTTGGAAGTATTTGTCTTTTAATATATACAAAATGCATTTACCAGCATGAGTAGACTATCATTTCCCTTTATCTTTCAGGCTTATCTGATGTACATTTTATACAAATAGTTTTGATTTCTTCACATATCTATGTCTGTTTTGTGCATAAAATAGAGGGTTGAATTCTAATGCCCTGTCTACTGAAAACAAGTATTGTCATATACATTATAACAATTAATGCCATTTCCATGGTTAGCCATCAAGTGTTCCCCATCCAACAATATTTTTGAAAGCCAAAATTATTTTTGGAATTAATAATCTGAAAAAATCACCCTTATCCAGCTTCAAATTGGCCTTTTGTCTCATTTCATAATATTATGCATTACTTACAAACCTCATGAAATTCACATTGAGGCAGCATTATTAGTTTTTGAAATATCAGTGTGACTTCATTTCTCCAGTAAATGGGCTAAAATAGATGGGTTTAGAAAATAATGGTGAATGAAGAGTTTCTGAGCCGATGTGGGACTCTCATTAGGTACCCAATGCCTGCTCTAGTATGCATTGGTTTATTACTTTCTAAACATGTGTTTACTTCTCTTGGAGACACAGGCTTAGAGTCAAACTCTCTATAATTGACTGCTTATGAATGTTTTCTATTGAGTCATTGACCTTGAAGGTATGTCACAGCTTGAGAGAGTTGAGCCACAAAACTCCTGAGCCACCACAGAAAGATCATAGGAATATTTGCCATTCATGTCTAAGCTCAGAGTGGTATTTGATGAATATAAAAATCTCTAAAGATTGTTAGGTACGTTTACTATTCAGAGTCAAACTGGTTTTTTTTAAATTTCTATCCAGTACTCTGAAGGAAAGTTATTTTTATATTCACAGACATTTAACAACGTTGAATGTACTGTATATGTTATTTTCCAGATATAGCAAATGCTGAGCTTTGCTTTTCTATTTTTTTAAAGAAAACGGCTTTCATCTTAAGAATTTGGTTATGTTACATTCTTAGCATAAAGCAAAACATTCTGAAGAATGTACTCTCCTTTGACTTTAGAACCAGTATAAATGGGATTTTTCGAAGGTGATAATACATATCCACTGGAATTTGTTTTTGTTTTTTAAATTGAATCGAGGACTTTCTTTCCAGCCACCTTCTCTCTATTTTCCCTTTGATCAGTGCACATGTTTTGAAGAGCAGCAGTAGAATAGCAAGGTGTGTGAGCTAGAAAACACCTTGGAGATTCTTCTACACCATCCACTTCTGCCACATTATGGTTGAGAGTAGTCTGAGCACAAAATGAGATTTTGTCTACACTAGTGGTATGGTGTGGATATGGTGTTCCTCAAAGGTGTGTGAGCTAGATGTTTGGTCTTCTATGAGACAGTGTTAGGGTGTGAAGTAACTGTTTGGAGGCAGGGTCTGATGGAAGTTATTAGGCCAAGAAGAGAACCCACCCATGGATGTACTGATACAGTCTAATGGAATCCTAGATCCCATGGGGTTAGAGAAGAATTACCAAGCAAGGCACCCAGTGTGTGTGTGTGTGTGTGTGTGTGTGTGTGTGTGTGTGTGTGTGTGTGTGTGTGTGTGTTGTACATGCATATGCACTATAGTATATGGTTGGGTGGGGTCATATGTGTATCATCACATGTGTGTGGAGGTCTGAGGACACCTATCATGTGTATCTATTCCTACTAGCCTGTTTGATACAGGGTTACCCTTGGTGTGTTTTCCAGGGAGTCATTTACCTTTGACTTTTCTGGTCTTTTTTTGACACATCCAGTAGTTCTGCCTCAGTAGGATTAGCAAATGGAGTCACCCAATAGTGGATTTTCTGTCTTCTAAATGGTGAGTTACTTTCCTTTGTGAAGTACTGGGCATCAGGTAATCTGTTGGTAGCAAAACAGACAAATGCAACTCTCAGTTGAATGTTATGGGGAGCAAAGACACACGATTTACCAAGACAAACTGGATGCCTCAGCTTTCCACACCTCATGGCTTTATGGCACCTTCACCATCTGACAGCATCTTTGCTGGCTGTGCAAACTGGGCTGCTTCAGATAAAGTAACAGTTCCACCAACTTCCAACATTTCCTTCTCTGGATCACACAGGAGAGAAGTTGAAGCCAGGCAAGGTCCATGTCAAATAAGGGCAGAATGTCAAAGCTTGTTGATGAATTCTTGTTTTGTCTTGTTCTTAAATTGTGTGTGTGTGTTGTGTATGTTTATGTATGGTATCCAGTTGGGAATGGTCAAGTGTGTGTGTCACTTAATGTGTGGAGAGGTCTGAGGATAATCTAGGAGCATGTATCAATCCCTTGTAGCCTCTTAGAGACAGGATCTCTCTTGTGTTTGCCACCCCTGTGTCTGTGCCAGTTTTGTTGGCCCTGAGCTTCCAGATTTCCTACCTTTACCTCCCTTTGAGAGATTACAGATATGTGCACAACTTTGCACCTAGTTTTATGTGTGTGACACTGAACTCAGGCCAACAAGCTGGAATCAAGTGCCTTTAACTGTTGAGCCATCTCCCCAACCATAAAGAATTATTTGATTTGAATGATTTTATAAGTACTGAATATTAACTAACCTCATCACACAGAAAGATAAAGCCACTACTCAAAATATAAATGAGAGCTATAAATGTGTTGAAACTGATGGAGTGGGATTAGTGCATTTCAGATTTTGTCACAGATATGGAGAGATTAGTGAGTGCTGGCTGTGACTGGACAAAAGGCTCTGCCATCCTGCTGTGCAGAGAACCCATAGCACATCTGCGTGGTATCATCTGGAAGCTTCCCCAGCGCCCAACTTCACTCTTTGTGTACCGTTCAGGCTATTCAGGATTGCCCTTTTAAGGTCGCTACTGAACTTTCCATTTTGGGAAAATGTAACTGAGGAGTGTGTGTGGTGCATATGAGGAGAAAGTGGCACCAATGTGGAAACTGGGAGACATATATTGATTTTACCCAATTCATTTAGACCCAATAAATCATTACTTACTTGTATTTTATCCACTGTTGTAGATTTTTAAAAGTTGAGTGTAGTATACAATAATAAAATTTTGATTTGCACATTTTAAACAGATAAACTGATTCACAATATGCACTGTTACTTTTTAATACTCTTATAGTGAGACTGTCTTACACCTACTCTGTAGTTTTCAAATATCCATTTTATTGTTATTGACTACAATCATATGTGCAAAATATCTCTTGAATTTATTCCTGCTAAAATTTTCTGTCTTTTTTCCAATATCTCCTCAATACCCACTCCATTTCTTTTCTTTACTTTTCTTTCTTTTTTTTAGGTAGGGTCCTACTCTAGCCCAGGCTGATGGATAACTCACTTTGTAGTCTCAGGGTGTCCTTGAACTCACAAGGATCCTCCTAACTCTGCCTCCTGAGTGCTGGGATTAAAGGTATATATCACCATGCCTGGCTTCCTTTTATTTATTTCTTTCTTTTTTTGGTACTATTTGTTTTTCCCCATTCAGATATGTTTGTTGTACATGAGGCTGCTTGATAACTAGATTGTTGATCAAAGATTACTATGGAGCCATAATAAATAATAACTAAAAGGAAAAATATACAGCAATACTTATACCTATACTAAGGGTTGCCTATTGTGGTTAGCATTTCATATTCATTTCATTATGAGCTCCATTTACATCTCTTCTCATATGTATTGCCCACATCCAATAGTTCTTTCTTACACCTCACTGTTTTCCAGCTCTCTGGCTAAGAGTCATATGTAACCATCAAGTATCAATGTATGTCCTTCTATTTCTTCAGCTACATTGGCTTGCATCTTCACTTTATATCTTGAAAGAAAGTGGGAATGTGCCTGCCTCCTCAGGAAAGTGAATTGAACTCATTCCTTCATCCCTCCTCACATGGATCAACTACAGTAGAAGACAACTCCCAATGGTGGTCGTTTGTGAATTGACTAATGCATCTTTGGTAAGTCACTTTAAAAATCCATCAGGAGACAGACAGGAAGACGGAAACAGGAAACCCTCTACTTGCCAACAGTTACTCAGGCTACTCAAGCATATCCTGCTTACCATTTCTATATCTACTGAGCAGGGGCAGTGCAAACCCACAAATAGCAACAGTTAACATTTCAGGTGCTGCTGTTTCCTTAAACGGGTTTGTGTCTAGAAGCATATGGAGACAATAGGATGAAGGAACTCACTGTACATGTTGCATGCTTTGCCTTTAGTTAGTATTCACAGCAGTAAGATAATGGCTAGCTTTTGAGGTGTTAGAAAGAGCCTCTTGTGGAAGGATGCTAATGTAATGACCTGCTAACCTCAGAGACACTCTGAAACTCTGGGACAGATGTACAGCCCATGTCTCCTCATCACAGGCCTCAGCATAGCCACAGGGCTGTGAGTATTAATGCAGACACCCCGCCTCCACCCACTCTGCCTTTCATCACCTAAAGCTCTCAGCCAGAAAGTGGCAACAGAGGCGGCCAGCGTTGATGTCAACAGATTATCAGGACGCTTAGTAACATTCCCTTGCTAGGAACCTTTTTAAATCCCTGCATTGGCAATCCTAATGCTCTGTTGATTTTTGTTACTTGCTGATAAGGCTTTTAATGGCCAAATCCCAGTATATTTTTAGATCTTTTGTCACTGTGGGTCTGCTGTCACTCACTGAGGTTGAAATCAGCAGGCTATTAGCTTGCCCAGGGTATAATCTCAAGTCCTATGGAACAAGGGGTTGCAGAAGTAGGCCTCCTGATTGCAGAATTTACCTTTGATTTTTATTCATTGAGGACTGTCATCTCAGCCTGCAAAACCAGAGTGAAAACGTATCTTTCTGGAGCTCAGTTAGAAATCTTCTAAGAAAAACATACTTTAAAGTATCTTGCATTTTCACATTGAAATTGCAATATATATATATATATATATATATCACTGTATTTAAGTATGCTTACATATATGTGTGTATATATATACATATACATATACATCACTATATGTAAATATGCTTAATATTAAATGAATGTATATTTCAGATACATTCATGTGTCTGGGTAATTGTCACTTTTTCCCTAGAAGAAGTAATTCAGTGCAAATGACATTTGAGCTCTTTAAGGTAGAGGTCAGTAAATGGTTACCTAGGGGAGCAACACACACTAAAGGGAGAAAAATAAATTGAATCACATCAAGCAATATTGGGCCAGTGTCCTTTAAAATATACAATGTGAAAATGGTCCTTTCTCCACCAGGGAAATGTTTACCTAGGGATTTCTGGTTAATTTCAATAAATCTCTGCCCCTAGTCTCTAATATATGACTATGTCCCTCCTCCTTCCTGCTTACATGGGTGACTAATGTATATACTAGTAACCTGTGATACACAAAACAGGAAGGACCATGAAAGAGAAACTGGAAGGATTTACCTGGAGTACTTTAGTGAGGAAGGATTAAGTAGAAACACCTAGGCAGAGTGAGGGATGTGCAGAAGGATGTCCAGCAGGCAAACACCTGTGAACTTGAGCTAGGAGATGAACTCTTGGCAAAACTCAACCCCACAAGGGTAAAAAAGAAGACAAAATTGTATATAATGTTTCCCTTTTCTTAAAATGTATTCGTAAACTTTTAATTTACAAAGTATCAAATGACTTTAAAGGGATTGAATGATACCACTTTAATGAGGTCCTCAAAGTCTGCTTTAGAGAAAAATTTTAAAGATAGACTGATAGATGACAGATCAGGCAAGACATGTGCCAATGTGGGGCATGATGAGATTTTAGAATAAATATCTTCATTGAATGTAATGTCATTTTAAAGGAAGTGAAAAGATGAATGGAAGATACTGACTGAAATATGGTAAGATTCAAACATTGACCTTTCCTGGACTAACACGCCAGGTCGAGCCTCACGTTCTCTTCCATTCCTATAATTTCTCTTGGTTGTAAAATAGATCTACTCCTTAAGTGAATCTTAGTTACTTCTTCTAGCCAAACCCGCTTCTTTAGCAGTAACCTCACCTTTAAGAATTAATATTAATCCATCCCATCAAAACCCAAAATGACTAAATTAGCATTGACACCCAGGAACATGAGAGGTCCACTGCCAGGATTCAGTAAATGAGTGGAATTGCTCAAATAAATTAAGTGTTATAGCCGAAGGAAACGGAAGAATCCTTCCATGTGCTCATTGGCATTCTGCCCTTTGAACTTACTTCTATTTCACAGGAATAGAATGACACATGACTTTGGCAATTCACACAGCTGTTCCTACCTCCAATATTTGTGTCTGAATCTTAGCAGTAGAATTTCACAATGACATTTTATACCTCTTAGGAACTATTTTGTGCATTCTGTGACCTCCAAAACAAAAGCTATACTCACTAAAGAGGATTTTGATATTTCCAAGCTAAAATTGATCTTTCATTGCTTCTCTCTCCACCTCCCTCAGATTTTCACAAAGTAGATGATGAAAAACTTCTTTTGACCAACACATGACATCAGAAGACCAAATACATTATGCTTAACATGGAATATCATATAACATTTTTATCTGATCTTGTAAGGTACTCACTACCTATATAATGACCATTTTATATGTATATGTTAAATGAAATACATACAAATAAAATGCATAGACAGATTCTTAAAATAATTGAAATCTCAATATAATACAAAGCAAAAGTATATGAAATAACACTACCAGGAGAAGAATATGAACCCAAGCATGTATCACACAGAGTGTGGGCTTCTGAATTTAACTGGTATAATACTGGGAGATCAGGAAGTTGGGATTATTTGTAGGCATCTGAGACGGGGTGAAATTTATACTATTTTTTTTTTTCAGAAAATGTCACAAGACTCACTAAGAAGGGCAAGAGATTTGAGCCAGAAAGAGCAGCATGGACAGAGAAGTCACTCACACAGAAACTTAGAAAAGCAGATTGATCTAACATTGCTCCATTGAATACTTCTGAATAAGATTTCTCAGTATGTTAAATTTAACCAGATTGAATATTTTGAGTCATATCCCATTGAATAATTTTGAACAAAGAGTTTGCTTTTTAATGAGGCATTTGCATTTAATCTTAAATCGGGAATGCAACATCTTTCACTGGGTTATTTCCTTTGGAATAAGTTCTGTCAGTGTGTTATGCTTACCCTGTAGTAAAACACAGATTCCTCAAAATATATTTCGAGTGTAAAAGATGAGAGGAATATTTATTTATAGAGAAACCTGGAAAATACAGGACTGACAATAGCAAACTAAGACTTGTGTAATAAAAATTTCAGAACGGTTATCTCTAAACCATTTACAGCAGCTCCACAAGGCTATTTTTAAAAGAAAGACAGAAACAGAAATTTCAGAAAAGTGATTCACAGGACTGAAGCTATTGATAGAGAAAAGCTGAAGTATGAAAGAACAGATGAGTCACAAGCAGATTTAGGAGAAGCAAGTCAAAGAGTGCTTTAAAAATTCATCATTTGGGGAACTGTAATCCATTCTAGCTAGAATAAGCAAGATGAGTAGACGAGAGAATATTTACATTAAATTAAATTAAATTAACGAGTCTATATATTTTTAGATGACACACCTTTTTAAGAGCTTTATTGAGATATAATTCATATGTAAAAATATGGCCTTTTAATTTTTTTAATTCAAGTTTTTTTCATATATTCATGGAGTTATGTAACTATGTCTTCTAACTTAGAACATTTTTAACATCGCCAAAAGAAATTCCATACACATTGCCAGTCAATCACCATTTCCTGTCAGTCCCTAATGTCCCAGGCAAAGGCTACTAATATACTTTCAGTGTGGACTTCCATATTCTGTATATACTTGTGTGTGTGTGTGTGTGTGTGCGTGTGTGTGTGTGTGTGTGTGTGTGTGTGTGTGTGTGTGTGATTTTCTTCATTTAGGATGGTCTCAGGGCTCAGCCACAGCCTAGGCTAAGACTTTCTGTTTATATTAAATAATGTTCCATTGTGTGCAGACACCATATTTTGTTGACCCTTTCATCAGTTGTGTATATTTGTGTTTTTCTTACTTGTTGACTACTGGAAGGATACTATTAACCTCTTGATGCATGCCTCTCAGTGGAAATGTTTTCATTTTTCTGAGCTCTATACCTAAGTATAGGATTGCTCTGCCTTTTGCATAAGATGAAAATAAACCAGTATCATGACCTTATATTTTACCTAAAAGCTACAAACAAAATAAAAATAAACTTCCAAAATAGTTCATAGTGCAACAAGCTACTCTTAATGTCCTGTGTTTATAATGTTGCTCAGCTGAAATTTACATTTCAGAGTTACAGTGTTAAGATATAGAAGGACCACCAGGTTGTCAGAAAGAGTGGATGATTTGTTTGCCACATCATACTAACTAAAGTAGGAAAATTAAAGTATTAAAAATGTCTACAACAATAAAGTTTAAAGCTGTGATAGTTTGAATGCATGGCCCAGGCTTGAATCTTGAGTCTCCAGTTGGTGGAGCCCTACTGGGGAAAGTGTATGTCACTGGGGTCCAGCCCTAAGGTGTGTGGAGAGCAGTTGAGATCTGGCTGTTCATGCTTGTTTGTGTTTGTGTTGACTGGCTGTTTGGTGATGTCTCTCTTCTGTGATCTATGGAGATGAGCCAGCTTTTCCTGCCACTGGTAGTGTTCCCCTGAAATAAATCCTTCCCTTCTATAAACTCCTTCTGGTTAGATGTTTATCCTAGCAACACAGAACTGACTGCAACAAAAGCTAAAAGTAATTTGAAGAAACACAGTTAAAATATTAATCAATGAGTTTGTCGTCAATCTGGGTTATATATTGAGAGTGTGGCTCACCAATAGCAAAAAAAATTTATCTATGTGTGAAAGCATTTATATATAGACAGAATGTATAATTAATCAGAATCTAATAGAATTACTTAAATGGTGACTGTCCTGGTAATATTTTAATAAAATATTACTTAGTGATGAAATTATTCAATTGTCATTTGCACAAACTTATATTGACATAATGGTCTTCATGTCACGACCCTCAGTAGTGTTTGTTTGTTTGTTTTTCTATGATACCTGCATTTTACCCTGAACAGATATAAATCAATGCCTGCAATGTCACAAGCCAAATGTGCTAAGGAAAATGTGGTTCTCATTGTTGTAGGTGTTCTAATATTAAAAGTCATCAAAATGCAATGTTTTAAAGAGATTTACAGGACTAATAGGAAAATGAACATTTATAGAGTTAGTATGATATCTAAAAAATAGATAAATTATCAAGTTCAAAACCAGTGTTACTTAGTCGTTTCTGACTGTGATAGCACAATGACTTAAGAATGGAAAAGTACATCTTCTTCTACATAAAAACATTGCCCAACATTTGTTTCCAATGGAGCTGTTTAATCCCACCTCCTTCTAGGGGGTCCCCAAATCATGGCATCCTCTCTTGGAGTCTAGGGAAATGTACACTGTGGATTATAACCTTTGTGCATTTACTCACTACTTGTAAATTACATTCTTTCCAAGCATTCAAATTAACATATTTATGTCTATTTACCACTAGAACTCCCTTCCTCTTGGGATTGTTTGGGCATTTTCTATACTCATATGACTTGATCTCTCAGCAGTATTGAATACATATTTCTGTATATTCCTTTCTGATAATTTCTATGAAAATATAATATCCTGTTTTACCTGCTACCTAGTGGTCTTCATCTTTGTCCAAGCTCATGCTCCTCTCTCAAACATTCAGATTTGTTGAGGTGATTCAATTCCCAAATATAAGCAAAGTTGCCTTGTGATCCCCACTCCTTAGGCAAACACATTATGCTGACTACTTCAACACACACACACACACACACACACACACACACACACACACACACACACTTCCTAAATTCATACTTCTAAGCCATCAGATTTTCAATGTTTTCCACCTTTAGCTTTGAATTGGTAAGATATTAAAAGCTGAAAAGATGGGCTGAAGAGATGGCTCAGTAGTTAAGGCACTTGCCTGCAAAACCTGGGTTAGATTCCCTAGGACCCACGTAAACCAGATGCAACTAGAGCTCATTTGCAGCAGCTGGAGGTCCAGGTGTGCCTATTCTCTCTCTCTCTCTCTCTCTCTCTCTC
Organism: Zapus hudsonius; assembly: GCA_004024765.1. NCBI lineage: Eukaryota > Metazoa > Chordata > Mammalia > Rodentia > Dipodidae > Zapus > Zapus hudsonius. Next base: position 10,353 of record PVHP010010441.1, read on the forward strand.
TCTCTCTCTCTCTCTCTCTCTCTCTCTCTCTCTCTCTCTCTCTTTCTCTCTTTCTCTCTCCTCTCTCCTCTCTCCTCTCTCTCTCCTCTCTCCTCTCTCTCTCCTCTCTCCTCTCTCTCTCTGTATCTCCTTGCAAATACATAAGCAAAATCTTTTTAAAAGAAAGCTGGAAAGATCCAGATTTTACTCTCCTTGAAGGGTAATAAATTCCTACAGTTTCAGGAATTTTGTTGTGGTTTGAATGTCTCTTCCAAACTAATGTTGAAATTTAATTGTCATTTTGATAGTATTGGGATATGAGACTTTTAATGTGTGGTATAGTCATGAGTTTTTCATATAGGTGGATTAATGGTTAATGATATTATGTCAGGAGTGGCTTTGTTAAAAAAGTGAGGGCTTTTCTGCATTTGTTCCCCACCTTCTCCATCTCTCTCTCTCTGCCCACTTTGATGTTTGGACTCTCCAGCCTCCTCCTCCTGGTCTATAAGAAATGAATTTCTTTATAACTTTCTAAGCCTCTGGTATCCTATTATAGCAGAAAAGTAACTAAAAGAAATGTTGGCAGAACACTATAACACAGAGGAGAGGAGCCACCACAGTCATATCAGGGAGGATCCATAGGGAACCCAGCAGACAATGACAGATGAACAAGGGACCTATAACCACAGCCATTCAATCAACACAGGATAGGCCAATGAGACAGAAACCAAGGATTTTCGACAAAAGGACCCCTAAACTCACAACATTAAGGCAGCCTTAATATCCACCACGACTCAGGGAACTGAGCGGAAGAGGGGGCGGAAAGATGGTGAGAGCCGTGGTGGGGGAGACGGTCCAGAGGCATAGCACCCATCAGTAACAACTCACTTGGGCCAGGAAGACCGGGATGAGTACTAAGATATCCAGGATCCCTTGCCACAAGGACTAATACAGACAGCCCACGGAGGAGGATATCAAACTGATCAGGGATGGGGAGGGGGGGAAGTGGGGAATTCGGGATAACAACGCATGGTTTGCCCACTAAATAATGTAACTCATTATGAACAATAAATCTATATTTTAAAAAAAGAAAGGAAGACCTGCAGAGAAAAATTAATCAGAAAACCAGCACAATTTAGCCAGTTTCCCCAGCTTCAAATTTCACAGGATAACCAAAGGACTATGGGTAGGTATTAAACAGAATATGTGTGCCAAGATCCTAGCAGTTAATCCTCAGGCAATTTTAAGTTATCAGGTTATCTCTGGACGATGCAGACCTGTTAGTTGCACATGTGACAAATGTAAATGTGCTGATATGTACTAATAATCACAAAGAATTATTATGTACTGAGGCTCCTGGCAAACGTGTCTATCAACAAAAGGCCCATCAAGTTCTGTCCTAGCCTAGAACATCAGACAGGATGTCTGTTCTTGGACCCACATTTTTGTCTTTCATTGTAAGAACTTTGCAGACGTTGACTTTTTTTCCTTACCAGGAATTGAGTTTTCATTATTGGAGAATCTAATGAATTCTAGGAAGCTTTGAGTCTGGAGAAGGTGGAATTCAAGTGATGTAGAGAGCTTAGAATGAGACAGTATAATGTATGGGAGAAAGTCAAGTTACATACAAAGCTAGCTCCCCTTGAAAAACAGCCATAATGAAAACAGACTATTGACTGTAATTGAAATCCATAATCTACACCATTGATGCCTGCATCCTGTGCCCTCCTGTTAGGCAAATTACCTATTGAATGGTTTCAGAGTTATTCCATTTCATTACCTGTTTACCAAATTGTTCCTGCCTGTTCTTCAGATTGTTTTATAAACACAGTTGCATGGAATGGCCTAAAAGTAGGGCAGGAACACACTGCCATTTTCTCTTTCCTGAAGAAAACCATGCTGCTTCTGTCTTTCCTCTTGCTGTCTCACAGGTAAGCCCTGCTTTCCCCCAGGCTAAGCTGTGGAAATGGATCATGAGCTTTTCCAGCCTCCTGTGACTTTGCTAACCCCCTGCCTTAAATATGGACCCCTGTGTGAGAGTACAGCTTCACTTTGGCAAGGGAAGGATGTGAAGTTCATATATCTAGAGACATGCCTATCAAAGCAGCTTAAAGAAATCCCTCTAATTATGCATTCGAATTGAATCAACAATTCCTACCTGAAGCGTGATTGCTACCCTCTTCCCAACAACAACATCCTGAAAATTTGTTTTGTAGCCTTTTAAAAAGTTTATCTTGTGAGGATCATTTCTTTCTTAGTTTTACTTATAGACTTGCAATTTTTCACTGAGCTCTAAAAATGTCAATATGTGATATATTCTGTCACTGCAAAATGTCCCTTTAATTTAATATTTGCTGTCATTTGCTCATTTAAAAATAGAACCCTTCCTTTTATATTTGTACCTCAACTGCTTTTACGAGTGACCTTTTTTACCTTTTACTCTGGACTAAAATTGATATTGCCACCCCCCAGAGCATAATACTGCTTTACTAGCATTAAGACATAATTAAGAGACTAAATTTGGGGTTTCCTGGTTTTCTAATATTGGCTGTTTAAAATATAAATTTAGTTATGAATCTCAGCCCCCAAGGGGAAACACCAGTGACAACCAGATCAATTTCTGGCAGTTAAGATTCAAATAACAGTGGGACTTCTGTCTTGGTTCTGGGCAATTTCTCTGCTGCCAGTCAAGACTCTCGTTTCACATGCATCTTCTGTCAAAGCTATTGCATGGTAGAGTATTGATTGACAATATAAAATGTGATTCATGGATATAATGCCAGATCCATGTATAAACAGTTAGGAGTTTGATTAGCAAGTTCATAATAAAGTTCTAATATTGGAATATTTTACCATACACTTAACTAGAATTATATATGCACTCTTCCTACCTAATGCCGGCCATATCTAAGGATTTAAAAAAGAATGTATTCATGGTGAAGAGTCAAGCTTTAGGGAAAAGGTTAATGAAGACAGAAGTGTGACTGGAATTTATAAATAGACAATTGAGTAATTAAAGCCACCACAGCAACTAAAGATGATATAGTAATGAGACTTTGTAATTATAAGGTCACGAACCTGCACCCGAATCTCATACTCAGTGGTAAGTGGTACCACTGAGTCCATGTTAGTAAGGCAGTGGTGAGGAAGATAGTTGGTGGGACACATGGGGGGGTAGAATGACCAAAATTGTGTGTGTGTGTGTGTGTGTGTGTGTGTGTGTGTGTGTGTGTGTGTGTAGGCCAGCCACATATTTCTGTAATAGCACTTTGGGACCCCATTCATCTACTGCATACTTGTAGGAAAGATTCATTAATGAAATAGAGGTTGTACTCCAGTGAAAATAAACCATTTGCTTCTGAGACCATCAAAGTAGCTTTACATGTTTCCTCTGTCCCATGTTAAAATAATTTCTTGTCCTGGGAAGGTCCATGGGACCTGTCATTACGTTTCTCCCCTTCCTTTCCACATAAGCCATGCAGGGAACAATCTTGAACTCCATCTGTGAATAGTCAATTTAGCCAGAAGTTACCCAGGTTCAAGAAAAAGAATGAAGTGAGATCCCCAAACTTTCATACATATACTCCACATTCCCTCCTATTTTCTGAGAACACAAGATGTTAAACTCAAAAAATTATTTAATTTAGTGATATATATACATACATACACACACACACACACATATATATATATATATATATATATATATATATATATATATATATATATATATATATCCTTGATTTTGTATAAAACAGAGCTTGGGTGATTTTTAAAAATATATTTATTTATTTTCAAGCAAAGGGAGATGGAGAGAAGAGAGACAGAACTAATGCGTGTGCCAGGGCTTCCAGCCACAGCAAATGAATTCCAGATGCATACACCACATTGTGTATCTGGCTTTACATGGATACTAGAGAACTGAACCAAGGTTGTCAGGCTTTGCAGGCAAGTACCTTAACAGCGGAGTCATCTCTCCAGCACTAAATGGTGTTTTAATTTGATATTCTCCAAAAGTAGTTTCCAGTATCATTAATATTTGTTAACAATAGAAACTGAGAAGGAAAACTACTCAAGTTACTAGCTCACTTAAATTCGTATGTGCCAAGGAACAACTTTAAAATGTTTATACATTAATCAGTATAGCATGAAAAGAAGCAATCCTTAATATGTTTTCATTCTAGAGTATTAATGGGCTTATATTTTGAACCAGTAGTGTCATAGTCAGCCACATGCCGCTGGGATGAATCTTCAAACCAGGCACAATTTTGGGGAGGAAAGGATTTATTTGTACCTACAGATACAGAAGAAGTTCCAGAATGCAAAAGAGGCAGCTCCCCTTACACAGGTCCAAACAGAGAGAGAAACCCATCACCAACACCACACACAAAAAACAGCAAACAGGCAGGAGGGCCAGGAGAGAATTTCTTTCCCTTTATATAGCCTTATGGTGGGGTCTTACAATCATTAATGGCTTCCTGAGTCTCTGGAAGTTCCTTCCTGCACTGCCCACACAGGAAAGGAAGTCTTTGAGCTTCTTTATATCCTGCCCCCTACTGAGAGGCTGCCTTCCTGTAAACATCCTCAGATACCCACCCACAATAATTAAAAAGATCAAGTTGACCACAAAACCCAACCATCACAAGTATCAACCAAAATATCATGCGAAAACATCAGCAAATAAAATCTCTAGATGCTTCTCTCACTTAGTTTACATAACTGTGTTATAGTGGAACAACACTCAGATCTACTTTATACATATTTTTAATATTTCTAAACAAGAATATGAGACTATTATTAGCCTGGTAAATTGTAAATGACAGATCAGCAGTCCTGTTTTCACTTGTGATGCCTTATAGATCTTCTGATCACTGACAGTTTCTTCTTTCAAATCCTTGCTTATGCATTCATTACTCTTCAGTAACTGAGCTGTTGATCCCAACAAATTCTCTGCTATGCTTTCCTAGTAATGTGGCATGTGATGTCCTTTTGAGCCATTTTTTTGAAAATTACAATTTATAATAATCAATACCCTATATTTTCTCATTATTAATTAGTTGTATACATAATGCACACTCGATGTTAGTGTATTGAATGGAAATCCAAGCAGCTAATGTAGGACACACAATTTCCTATAGTTACAAGTGACATAGGTTACACACGGCAGTCTTGTAATCCAAGGTTCACTCTGAGCTGTGTGGTGGTGAATCTATGTCATCTGGGAGCAGTGGAAATAAGTATGACAAGAGACAGAAATCATGAACATGGGCACTAAGGGAAATAAAACAAGTGTGACTCTGTACGACAGAAAATATGTCATATTCTCTGACACAGAAAAAATTCCCCTTCCCTGGGGTAACATGAGCACACATCTTCACCCCTGACAAGGCATAGTAGAAAATAATTACACCAAAATCAGTTTTGGAAACCAATGAGTTGGGGTTACTTATAGATCAGGGTGGGGGTTGCTTACAGGGCAATAGATGACTCAAAGGTATCATCACTAAAAAGCCCACCCCAGTGCTGCATCCCTGGAGCATGATGCACAGCTTGCAGGCAGCTCAGCTGGTCAGAAAGTCTACCCAACTTGTAGACAGCTCAATTGGAGTTTATAGAGCCTTCGGGAGGGTGTCTTGCAAACCTTTCCAGATTGGTTGACTTCCTGAGTCTCTGCAATTTCCTTCCTGTACTGCCCCTACCAAAAAGAAATGTTTGTTGCTAATTAACATAATCTTGAGAATGGTTGTGTGACTTTTAAGTTTCCAATCTTCCAGACTTGAATTCCTGAATCTACAGAGCCTGTATTCTCAAGAGAATATTTCAATTCAGAGGTACCTGCTATACAACATTCCCCATGTAAAAATTTGCTTTGGCTTCAGACCGCATCAAAGGCAAGGAGAGAAGTGTCCCAGACCAAAGGACGAAGATATCTGTCTCAATGGCACCACCTTAGCTTGGTTTCTGCCTTTAGAATTTCTCCATAAGAAAGAAATATTTTTTCTTTAACCTCTTCCAAACCTCCAAATTTATCAAATTTCTCCAGTTTAACAAAAAAATATTAGCTAGTAGAGACAATTTCAGAAGGTATACCCTTTACTTAAAGGAAAAAAAAAACGTATCAAACCAGAGCTGGAATGACTATAAAATTCTTCCCATCAGCCAAGAAGGAAACCACACTCCATTGACAAAACTGAGTTGAAGATTTTGGAGTACAAACAACATCCCAGTGCTTTCTGAAAACAAGATGCAGGAACACCCACAGCTGAGTGCTTACACTGCGTTTCATCATAAACTCTAAGAACTAAAGTTTGCAGAAATATATATGAAATATACATGAATATATACACACACATGCTGCTAAACTTATGTGCAAAATCACAAAAAGAAGTCCTGTCAAGTCCATGGCTTAGGAGTTCCATGCAGGTCTCCAGCCTCAAAAAAAAAGAAAGTGAAACATTTAGAAAAGATAGATTCTGGTACCCATGAGGCATTTGTTGTAGATTTATGAATCTGATTGGTTTGTTGGACAAGAAACTGGCTTATTGTTTTGACGCCTGAACAAGTTCAACAAATGTGCTTCTTGCGAAATCTGATCAGAATTTTAACAACTGGATTTAAAAATCAAATTGCAAGGGACAAAGTTCAAGATTTGGAGCACTTTATTAATTGTAAGTGATGCCCATGCTTTATTTAAGACCATTTCTAAATTGTATGTTACAGAGAATTCATCAATGTGCCAAGTGGCTCCTCCCAGTTTCCTTTTCCAGTAAACTTTCTTGGGAGTGATTTCTAATAACCCTGCTCATAAAAAGACTCCTTACTGTCTGATAGAGTGTTATTACATTGGAAGAAGAGATTCCTTAAGTAGTTAAAGCTGTCCATATATTTGCAAAGCACCTATTAAAAACCACTTTAGGCTTTGCTTTGGGAGCTACCTTTCTTCACTCCTATTGTAGCTGCTGCTGTTCTCCTTGTGTTACTATTGTTCTGACAAAACAAGCCTCACAAACAAAAAGGCACAAAGCAGGAGAATGAGCTGGGGTAGGGGATGAACTTAGGCCTTTCAGTGGATTTTGCACTCATTTCTCCCACTCTTTTCATATTATTTATTAAAATGACTCCGTAGCTCAGTTAGAGGAAAACAAAAGGGATGAACATCCATTTATGTACTCTCTTTTATTCATGTTAACATTTCATCATATGCTGTTTAACAATTTACTAAATGTTTATTATGCACAGTGCGGCATTCTCAGGAGAATAAATAAGTTTCTGTCAGCACTTCTTTTATGAAATCCAATTTTGGTTGTGGATTTTAAAAATTCATAATAAACATTTCCTTCAGGAAGAAGCCAAGAAAGGCAATGCTTTGACACTGTTGATAAGTGAGCATGTCACTAAAGAAATGTAAAACAAACACAGGAATAAATATTCCCTGGGTGACTGTGAGGAGGAGGGAGAGAGGAGGAAGAAAAAGAGGAGGGCGTTGATAGAGAAACAGACATAATAATTAATTCTTAGAATTTATTATCTTTTCTATGAAATCAACAGCTGCCATTTCTGATGTTTTCCGAGTTAGCATTCTCACAGATATGTCACCAGTCCTATTCATAAAATAAAAATGGCAAACCACAAAGAAGAGACAAGATAATGTCCAACGTCCCCCCAGCTCCAAAGTTTTATTATTCTATTATATTAAGGGGGAAAAGAATGGAAAATAAATGTCAAATAAATGTCACAAGATGAAGAATGGCAATCCCTAGGATTCTAGTGTCTCATATGCCCTACTTCATCTGACTCCCATGTGCACACACACACACACACACACACACACAGAGAGAGAGAGAGAGAGAGAGAGAGAGAGAGAATCTACATTGAAATGTGAAAGGATATAGTTGAAAACTAAATTCTCATCTTCCCTTAGCTACTGAATTCTTTTTAAAGGGAATGGAAAGAGTTATCACTTGATTATTATTTGTTAAACACTTTTAGAAATATCGCATGAACTCATTTCTTTAACAATCTTAGATGAGCAATCTATTATGGCTACATTTTAGCAGGAAAAGAAATAAAAAGTGAGCATTTAATGACTTGCTAGAGTCATAGTGATTCTAAACAGAAGAACTGGCTTTCAACCAAGCCGCTAGGTTCCTACCTAATCTCAATGCCAAGCTAATTGCATCTCTTCAGAGAGGATTGTGCCAAGATTTTCTTACCAACTCTTAGCCTAGCCACCCAGGCCAGCTACCACAAAATGGCCATGGGGGGGGGGGGGAGATGGCTTGATAATCCCCAATGGTCAATTTAGGTTTCTGTTTATGTTTCTATTACCGGGGATATTCAGCCCTTCCAGGGGACCTGAATGCCTCTCTATAAGGAATAACTCACCTAAGGGAGTAAGTCTTTACTGCTTAAGTGTCCCTCCTAACTAAAAATCCTTAAAAGCACCCCAGGCCCTTCCATTGCTGATGTCTCCATCCTGCAGGGAGGCAGCCCTGACCAATAAAGCTCTCCTTGGCAATCCATGTGAGCCAATGGTTTGGTCTGTTGGCCCGGCTCTCCACCAACCAGAGGTCTTAGTTCAAGAACACCATGTAATGAAGATCAAGATATTTTTATGTCTATGTTTATAACTTCTAAAATGAAAACCTGCAAAAGGCAAAAGCCATAAACAAACAAAGTCCCAACATTCAGATGCAATGGTTAATATATCAGTACATGTTCCCGTAGTTCCTCTCATTTTCTTGGGCTTTGCATTAATTTAGCAACTTAGAAATATTTCCAAATGTCATTACATCTTCACTAAGTACATGCTTTTGACAGTTCACTTAATTGAATCACAATATATTTGATAATTGCTGTTTTTTTAAAAAATACTAATATGAGATGCTGGTTTAGTTTTATATAGGGACCTCATAGAGGTTTTCATATTTTTTTCATCTTTTTGGCATTTGTGTGTGTTGTGTGCATTCATGGTTGTACGCATATTTGTATATCAGTGAATGTGCATGTGTATGTGGGTATACATGAACATGTGTGCTTGAAAGTCAGAGGTAAACATTTGGTGTTTTCCTCATTTACTATGTACCATATTCTTTTCTTTTTTAAAAAATGTTTTCATTTTATTTCTTTAAGAGAAAGAGACAGAGAGAGATTGAGTATGTGCCAGGGCTTCCTGCCAGTCACTGCAGATGAACTCCAGACGCACGTGCCTTGGGTGGACACTGAGAAATAAACCCAGGCTCTCAGTCTTTGTCAGCAAGAGCTTTTAACTGCTGAGCCATCTCTGCAGCCTCCTCCTTATTCTTTAAGGTAGTCTCACACTGAAACGAGAGCTGGCTGATTCACCTACAGTAGCCATGAAACAAGCCCTGAGTATTCCCTATCTGCACCTCCTCAATGCTGGGATTACAAACATGTAATCTGTTATGTGTAGATGCTGGTGATCAGAACTTAGGTCCTCATGCTTGCAAAGCAAGCATTTGACTCACCTGACCTGTCTCTCCAGCTCACCTCAATAAACACCTTAAAATACTTAAATAAACTAATCTAATTTGACTAGTTGTCAGTGTCATGTAATATGTATGTACTTATTCAGCTAACATAATTCAGTCATAAAATATTAATTTGATAATCATGGGGAGAACATCCAACTCTGCTTCCACATTATATTGATTAGAAAGCAAGGAGATCAATATGTATACGTCACCAATATATATGCCACTCTGGCATAAGAACTGTGATCATCTAAAGGAATTTTAATTTCTAAAATGCCTTTCTTTTAGTCTTAGTTCACAAGTTGTGTGACTTGCATGGCCCTAGTTGGAGACCACGGAATGGGAAAAGGGAGCTTCCTCTCAGCAGAAGCAAATCTTCAGGCCAACCAGATCATTAAAGACAAGAAGATGGAGAGATGGAAATGTTGTCCTCTGATATTGGATTCCCATGTTCCTGGGGCTTTCCTGGTTGGTAGAGTTGTCCATCTTTTTTTTAGATTTCTTTTTATTGTCCATAATGAGTTACACTATTTAGTGGGCAAACAATGAGTTGTTATCCCCAATTCCCCAATGCCCCCTCCCCCATCCCCAATCCGCTGGATATCCTCCTCCGTGGGTCCTCTGGATCAGTCCTTGTGGCAGGGGACCATGGATAGGCTAGTATTCAGCCTGGTTCTCCTGGCCCAACTGTGTTGTTACTGAAGGGTGCCATGCCTCTGGATAGTCTCCCCCACCACAGCTCTCACAATCTTTCCACCCCCTCTTCTGCTCAGTTCCCTGAGTCGTGGTGGATGAGTATTAAGGCTGCTTTGATTTTGTGAGTTTAGGGGTCTTTGTGTGGAAAATTGTTGGTTTCTGACACCCTGGCTTATCCTGTGTTGATTGAATGGCTGTGGCTGTGGGTCCCTTGTTCATCCCGTCCTTCTCTGCGGGGCTCCATATGGATCCTCCACGGTATGACTGTGATTGCTGAAGAGGCGGAGGCAGGGGCATCATGAGTTTGAGTTGTCCATCTGAAAGCACCCCAGTGACAAGTGAGGGTCTTGTTGTGAGTGAAGTGAAACAACTATATTATTGTTTTTCTTTCCAGTAAATACCAATAGTGCAGAACACAGTTTGGTGATCCTTTCATTCCTCGTTATTTTCAGCTCAGGTGAGAAAAGCAAGGCTAAATGCTATAAGGTCACCTGAAAGAAATTCATTTACCATTTCAGTAATATTGCTCAAGATATGTTCACAGACAGGAAAATCCTCACAAATCTGTTTGATAGAAGCATGCGTAGAATCAGAAGGATATAAACAGTGAAGAATATAAGGAGGTCACATGTATTCTAGACAATTTTGTCCATTATAAGCCTCTACATTAACTTAGAAAAGTTAGCCTTACATTATTCAGGCTTTGCATTTGGAAACATGGTATAGCTCTCCATTTGCCTAAATATTTTATTTTCCTCAGTAAAGTTTCATCAAGTTCTCCCTATGGGTCTCAGCTATTTTCTTGTTAGTGTTATTTTTATATAATATATAAGGGGTGGGGTATGGCTCTTGGATATGGTGCCATCAATCCCGTCAAGACTGAACACATGAGTTCAATCCTCCTCAGATCCCAGGTAAAACACTGGAATCCATGGCAAGTTTCTTTGATCCCAGGACACTGACAGTGGAATGGAAAACAGACAGGAGAATTTTCTGGAAGCCTGTGACAAACTCAGCCAAAAACAACAGAGGAGAGAATAATCTCAACAGGGAAGCATTATTGAGAGAGAGAAGCATTACCTCAAATGAAGTGGAAAGGGTAGGGATGTCCTCAAAATTGCCCTCTGTTCCTGTGGCATGTGTGCACCCATGTTCATACAAAACACACACAGAGAAAATCATACAAGAAATATTTTGTTTGCTACTGAACATAAATAATGCTTCCCCATGATGTCTTCCAATGAATTCCACCTGCTTGGAAAGAAATCGATTGTTGTACATTTATTATCTCATAGCTGACCAGTACCAATTCACATAAAGTTTTGACAGTCGCTTTTATGTATATGATGCCCAAAAGGGAGGAGTGAAAGGAAACACAACTAATTTTGATTTCTAATTCTACTTACTTAGTTACTTCAGAAAGAATTTTAATATCTAAGATGTTAATTTTTCTTTACTTAAAGTTTTAGTATAGAGAATATAAATTGTTCATTCTTTATACTAAGAAGAGTATAGTGATTTTTTTGGATCCACTGTAAGAATAAATTTTGTGAATATCACATGATACTTTAACATCTTTCTTTTTATTTCTTCTATTTCTTTTCATTCACAGTACTTTTTTTTAAATTTCAAAGGTTCAAAAAGGTGCAGGGATATGGAAGTTATGCAATTCAAAACTTTAATGAATATATTTCTACTGAAATATTTGGATTGCTTATATGAAATCTGAGAGGTTTCTTTCAATTTTATCTAATTTTTTTGTTGCTAGCCCATTCTTGGCTTCAGGGAAACAACACTAAATTTTAGCAACAAAATTTTATGTTTAAATATTAATATAGAGGGGCTGGAGAGATGGCTCATCGGTTAAGGCACTTGCCTCTAGTGTCTAAGGCCCCCAGTACCCACGTAAGCCAGACCCACAGGTGGTGGCCCTGGTGCTCTCTCTCTCTCTCTCTCTCTCTCTCTCTCTCTCTCTCTCTCTCTCTCTCTCTCTGTCTCTCCCTTTCTCTCTCTCTGTATCTCTCTGCTTGAAAATGAATAAATAAAATATTTAAAAATATTGATATAGAGCGAGCATACTCATAGGTATCACTTAGAGTTAAAATATGTCTGCTTGACAGCAACATATATTCCTGACATTATTTTTTCTCTGTTAAAAACTTTGGATTAGTTTCCATTTTTTAAAATCCAAAAGACAATACACTGCATAATGTTTCGCATCTTTGCCTAACAGAGTATTTTATTTGTACAAGAAATGAAAGTAAAACAAAATTATTTAGCCACAATAAATAAAAGACTCAAGGATTTTGTTGATAAAATGTGTATTTTTAAATCTAGGGTCAAGAGTCTGTGTACAGGATGTTTGTAATTGAGAAGCTTCATGTCAAGTATAAATGACGGAGATTAGAAAGAAGCAATGCAAACGTTTCTTTTATATATTGGATGCTGGATATGATCTATAAAAGTCTAGGAATGTCCTTGACTGGAGACTTTTGTGAGAAGAAATGAAACACCGAGTGACTCAAGTCTTCCCCTCATGTTCCTTTGAGTAAAACACCTGTGGTTTCACCTGCCAAGTCTTTTCTCAGGGTGATAGGTGAATAGAGTCTTTCTTCCTTTTGTGCTTAAACATCTTCAGAAACGGAAAGGTCATCTGTACCCTAAAGTCAGGTCATGTAGAAGTAAAGCCTCTCTTACCACCCACTCCCTCCACCCACTGCCCGGATTCATAACGCCACACTTTGATTCCTGCCTGACTTTGTTCTCTGGGTCTTCTGTACACAGTTCCACCTCTACTATTTAGACCACTCTGGAATTTGTCACTGGCAGACTCTCTACAGCTGTGATTCTCACTTCTCTCAATAATTACACCCAACCAGAGGTCAAGGTGAACAAAGCAAGGCACATCCCCACACTGTGGTCTGCATCTTAAGGTCTATAAGGCCCAGATGGGACAATAAAATGAGCTATGGGGCAATCCAGGAAGGTACAATTGCTTAAACTTCACCTGTCTGTTTCTGTTTATTTTGCAACGATAAAGGTGAAGGGGTCTCCAAACATTAAGGTACTCAATACTGCTAGTCTCTAGCTACTTTCTCTTGCTCCAAAACCCAGTTTGTTGAAGCATGCAGCTTCTGTGGAAGGAATGAAGCAAGGAAGCCTTTCTTTCTCAAGCAATGCCTTCTTTTACTATTCTGGCTCCTGTCACTGTTATGTGTATCCACTGTGGATTTCCACTACAGAGGACCCCTCTTCTGTTAAAGAAGTTAGAATCAGTACAATGATGTCATAGTGTAAGAGGCTAAATGAAGTTCTCATTCAAAAATTGCAGTTGACAATATAATAGACTTCTAGTTCAATTCAAATTTCAGTCAAATGAAGAAATGTTTTCAGTGTTCATTTGCCATCTATTTTATAAAGCATAGCATTTACCTTCTTGTGACAAAACACTCAAGCTGAAGAAGCTTTTGGGAGAAAAGGCTTACTTCTGGTTTACAGTTTTGAGGGGAAGTTTTATCCTGGCAAGAGCAGAAAACTGGGAAGGACACAATCAAAGAGTTAGAGAGTGAGGGAGCCAACAATGGCAAACCAGGCTGGACTCTTAATATCCCAAGGCCTGCCCTCCATGCCAGCAAGACTGCACCTCCCAAAGGCTCCACAAACTGGAGATTAATTCTAAGGCCTAATCACAAACACACAAGGCTAAGGGGCACATTTTATATTCAAACTTCACAAGGGTATATACTTATACTGAAAATTATTAATTTTATTAATGCAAAATTCAAATTTAACTAAATTTATATTTTTGCTTTGTTTTGCAAGACAGGATAATCTTTAGTAGCCCAGGCTGCCTGGTACTCTATAATCCAGGCTAGCCTTGAACTCATGGCATTCTCTCTGCCTCGCCCTCCTGAGTACTGGGATTATAGGTATAAACAACCAAATCTAGTATGAGTTTGTATATTCATTTGCTAAAATTGTCAATATATTTGGCAATTAAGGGCAAGAGTGGAATAATACCCCAGATTACAATGTAGTAGACGTAATAGAATTAGGCATGAAGAGTGTTTAAATTGTGGAGGCTCTTGCTAAAATAAAATATTGCTCAGTATTTAAAGATAATAATATCCTTAAGTTTTAGGCATTTCATTGACCATCTTGGCCAGGCTCCTTGCTTGGAAACACACCATACTCATTTTAAGTAGATGCTTACAAAACAAGTTGCCTCTATTTACTAATAGAATAAAGCAATTGAGTAATAATCTTACTGGCTTATTTAAGTTTCACTTAGATTTACATGATTAAATACTATCAAAGGCAATGTAAAGTGCTATTATAATTTATAAAACCAAATGTTCTTAAATTTTTAATGTTTTTATACTTTAGGAATTCAATTTCTATAAATTAAATCCAGTATGAAAATATTTTTTATCTACAAAGAATTATGTTGATTCATTATGGGTTGCAACAAAGCACAGGTAATAACCTAGCAATCCATGAAGCATAAAATAGATAAATAATTCATAACACCTATGTTCAACTGGAAATTATTTAGGTCTTTAAAATATTGCTTATAAAAACACATTAAATTATTGGGAGTAGTAGCACATCCATAATCACAGGAGGGTAAGACAAGCGGACTGAGAATTTGAGGCCATCCTGAGGTCCATAACAAGATCTTGTATCAAAATAAAATTTAAAAATAAAAAGTGAAAGTATATGCACATAAAACTATAATCTTACAAAATTAAATATAGTTAAAATAAATTTTGCATGTGTGTGTGATATGTATGAGTTGATACATATTCATACATGTGTGGAAGTTCACATGTACATACGTATACATTTGTGGAGGCTGAAAGGCAACATCTTCCCTGCACTTCTTTTTGATACAACGTCTCTCAATATTCTGGAGCTCACCAATTAGGCTAAACAGGCCAGTCAGAAAGCCCCAGAGATCCTCCAGTGTCCATCTCCCCAGCACAGGAATTACAGGCAAGCACCAGCACACCTGGCATTGATCCAGGGTCTAGACATTGAACTCATGTCTCCCCAATCCAAATGAAAATGTAATTCAATTGAAGGGTTACTAGGGAAGGCAATAGGAAAAAGAGGAACAAAATAATGCTTCTTAAAATTATTTTTCTAAGAATTTTAAATCTGTTAAAAGTCCCATGAAATAAGTGGTCTTCCTATTACCATGCTTGTAAGACACAAAGGTGTCAAGTAATTTGCATACAGGAAAGCATCTAATCAACAGAAGAGAGATATTCAAATGCAAGCTATCTGGAGCCAGAGGCATTGCTAGGCACAGCTGAGACTAGGTGTCCTTATTTCCATCTGTCTCTACTGAGTCATGTTGTAAGGAAAAGCATGTCATGCATATTTACCACTTAATATATAATTTGTTAAACATGGAACAATCACAACTTTGAAACTGGGAGCAATAGTTCAAGTCTGTCATCCCAGTACTCAGAAGGCTCAGACAGGAGAATCACGACACATCTGAAGCTATCCTTTGAAACGGAATGAGTTCCAGGCCAGCCAGGGCTACAGAAACCCTGTTTTAAACAAAAGAAAAATGGAAAGAAAAGAGAGAGAAGAGGAAAGGAACGTGAAGAAAAGCCAAGAGAAGCAGAGTGGAAGGAGTGCAGGGCAGTGAAAGAGGAACAGAGAGGGAGAGGAGAGGAAAAAAGCAAGGAATGCAGTTTTTGGAGACTCTGGGGTGGAGTGCTATTTCACCCGGTACCTTCTTAGAGTTTATCTTATGGAGAAGTCTCCTGATACACTGACATCTGAACCGTGACAGGAAGGTCAAAGACGATCTTGAATTCTTCTGTACAGCAGAGGACTTACAAAGGTATCTATGCTTTTACTTTCAGAACCAGGAAGGTAACAGAAAAGAAAAAAGATGAGACCACAACAAAGCCTTTTGTCTCAAGGCCTAGGTGGACATCAGCCAAGTAAGTGAAAGGGAAGCAGATGTCTAAGTTAATCAGGAAGCAGCACAATTAGTGGTTCCCTGGATTTGCTCAGGAGTCTCCTGAGGCCCATGTAACCATTTCCCAGCAGGTGCACAGGCTGATACCAGGGGCAGCAAGCTGCGCTCAGGGACCTCCGGGTAGTCAGCACCTCCCTGGAAACAGAGCAAGGCATCCCTGGCAATGCTCCCTTGAGTCCCTGGAGATCCCTGCCCCATTTCCCTAGGCCATGGTGTCTGCAAAGTGTGTTTTAAACCCTCCCAGGAAACACATGCATTCAATTGTAATGTCACCCTAGCAAAACATTTTAGTGACCTATTTCAAGCGGTACCAAGTTCAGAGTCTTCATAACTAAGCACAACTTGGAGACAGTGTGCTCTAGAACGTGAGTGTTCAAATGATTCACATCACCAAGGTAAGCATTAATAACTCACTGTTTTCATTTTCTTTATCAAGAAGATACGGTGAAGATATTCTTTTTTATACGACTAACAGATCTTCTGACTGAATTTGAGATAAAAATCACTTCAAAGTGTTTAAGCAGGTGAGCGATCTTCACCTAGCTTCCTACTCATATTAACTAGATTTAAAGGTAGTCTTCCTCAATTCCTTTACAGATGAGCATTATCAAGGAGACAGGATAGCAGAATGAAGGCAATAGAAGTAAAATGGTAAAATGTGGTTTATGTATTCAACTCCTAGGCCAAGTGCTCTCACAAATATTACATGCTAGAAGGAAATAGCCTGCTTACAAGTGATTGCCACATCATGGTCTGTAAATACCTAGTTTCCTTCAGCTGAGATTTTCTTTACACAAGCAATGTGCCCGCATTGCTACACACCTTGATCTGATATTCTCTAGGTAAAAGCTTAGGAAATGAAATACAACTGTACCTTTCTTTTACTAAGTAAGTGAGTTGGCAACTATGATATGACCAGTATTGAAGTTCTTTTCCCAAATTTCTAGTATCATGTATCCCTCCCCCAGCTGTTGGATAAGCATCTCACATCACATGGAGAAATATACAAGTAGACAAATGAAGATAGAGATATCTCGAAAGGGAAGCATTTTGTGATTTTTATGTTGGAATAGGTTTCAGGGTCTCAAACCCTTTGCAAGTGGCTTATTATTAAAATAAATTAGTGATGCCTGGACAATGTTTGTTCACAGCAATGCCTTATGCAAACATGCATTGCGGTTTTGAGTGTTCTAAATGTTATTACTGCTAAATCTTCCCAAAGAAACTGCCGCAACATAATCCCTCTGTCTTCTGGATAAACTGTATGTCAACACTCTGTTCACCTGGCTAAATTTTCAATATGTGACAATTACAAGTTTAAACAAACTAAGCTCCTTTAGAAGTTTCAGTGTTTATGAAAAGCATCTCTACCTGAGTTGATTCAACTTTTCAACGTGACTGAAGTGTTAGTGGAATGAAATATTGCTATGGATACTAAAGATATTAATGCTGGGTCTTTCTTTTCAAGAGGCTTGCTTTCTAGCTCTCTGGAGATGGAGGCAGAAAGATCAGAAATTCAAGGTTAGCCTGGGCTGCATCAGGAGTTGGAGGTCAGCCTGGAATACGTGAAACCTTGTTTCAACAAGACAGAGCAAAACAAAACATTTGTTGATAAATACTTTGCAGGATGTGCTAACACACCATACACTTGAGAAGGAGGGCATCACAATGTTTCCATGCTTACTATTAAGAGTCATGAGCACAGGATAAGGCATTAATTTTTCTTGAGTCACTGTCCTAGTATCTGAACTTTCTTGCAGCTTTTGGATTCCATAAGTCTATGTCTCTCTCATAAAGCATGGTGTGAGTTTCTGGTATTTAGCCAGGAAACAAAATATAGCTTTTAATACTATTCAATTAATATAGGATGTATATAGCAGTGTACAACCTTCTTTCACAATGATTGTACTTACAAAATGCTTTCTACTAGAAGGGCTGTAATCAGCGTCAAAAGAAATATGAAAAACAAATTCTCTAACACTTCTGAGAAACAAAAGTACTCTACTTCTCACAGTCCACAAATAAAACAATCTACCAGCAGACAATGTAATCAAGCATTACATTTTATGAAGGAAAATGGCCTGCTCCTAACATTCATGTGGCTAGAGCAAGAAAATAGGTGGAAACTACCACTACCTTGATCTGTTTTAAAAATACACTAATAAAGTTCTGTCTAATGTCTTTTCTCATTCTACTTAGAGGAATATAACTTCACAATGCTGTAGAAGACCACTTTCAAATTTCCTGAGACTTCTTAAGTTTCCTTGCATGTGGCTTCTGGCACTTACTGCTCTATCCTCAACCCCTTCTTTCTGCAATTTGCTTCTCATCCTAACCTACAAGGTACTCATTGAGGCAGGTCAGTCATAGGTAGTTTTGCTGGGTGCAACAATGACACTTGCCATTTTGTACACAATGCACCTGATAAACTGTTGGGGATCTGGGATGGCCACCTGATCCAGGCTGTATGTAGGCCTTATCCCAAACAGTGAAATGGGTCTTTCCTTCTCTAACCACAGTTGTTTGTAATTAGTTTCTACTTAAATATGGAGATATGTCTGGGATTGGAACAACAGGGGGACACCCAGTCGGAACAGGTTTGAAGAACATGTGCAATAAAACAACCTGTGTCCATCAAGTAAACTTTTAGGGAGAATGCCTTTGTCTAACTGGATATATATATATATATATATATATATATATATATATATATATATATATATGATTAAAATAAGATGCATTATAGAATACACAAAATAGAGAAAAGGGTAGATAACCCAAACCTGTCAATCCAACCAGACTACCAACCAATCTATTGCCCCTAGAAGAGACCCCTCATTCTTATGGGGTTCCTATAAAGAATCCCTGAGCAATAATCAGGGTGCTTGAGTCCTCTTCCATTTACGTGGCCTACTGACCCTCAAAACTCTTCTGGTGCTTTGCTCTTAAAGTTTCTTACTACTTTATTTTTGTGAGCATCTTCTCCAATTCCTTGAGTAAGTCACCAAACACCTGGGGCCCTCAGAGATCACGGGAGAACACTCATCATGGAATTACAGCCTCTGTGTTTGCATTGTTTCAGTGAAAGCAAAAGCTACCACTGAAGAACCAAGGAAGATATTAATAAATGGCACTAGAAACATCCCAGGTAGGAGGGAATAGTTGTTTTCAAAGGGGAGAGGCAGTGGATAAATCCTCCTTTACTGTGCAGACTAGTGGACCTGAGTTCAGAATCCCTCACACTCATATAAATGCTGGAGCATCTACATAAATACCAGACAGGCATGGCAACTCGCCTGTCACCCCAGTACTTGGGAAGTAGAAACAGGAGATCTTTGGAGCAAGCTTACTAGCTCAACTAAACACATGGGTTCAAATGAGAGACTGTGACTCAATAAATTAGGTGGACAGTGATCAAGGAAGCACCCCACATATACATCTGGGTTCCACACTCATGGGAACACACACACACACACACACACACACACACACACACACACACACACGCACAAAAAAAAAACTTAGTTGAAACTTCCATTTTTTGTTGCAGAATGTTGAATTCTTAAGTATGGCTACAGTTTCAAACAGAGAAAAAATATTAATGCTAAATCCATAAAAATAAGCCCAGATAATAAAGTCACAGGCTAGGAAGTTTGAACTTTATTTGGAAGGCAAAGAAGAGGGATTTGAAGGTTATTGAACAGAGGTGACATCATCAAAGCTGAGTTTTAGGAAGATTGATCGGGCAGCTGCATGCGGAAGGAATAGATTAGGAGCAAGTGTAGAGGCAGCAAGAAGAGTTAGAGAGGTAGTTTGGGGAAGCAGTAATAAGACTGCTGACTGGGGCCCGCCTGGGAAATGGATGGGAGGAAAGGGAGGTGGCAGACAGTAGGGAGATGAAAGTGACAGTCGGATGAATCATTGGCAAAGGGGGAAAGGAGAGAGATAAATCAAAGAGCTCTCAGAGGTCCCGGGCTGCTGTTACTCCATAGGAATTATGGAAGCCAGCAGCCAGAAGTTAGGACAAAGCACCACACTTTGGGGTCAGATGGGGAGAGACTTGGGAACATTCCCAAGCCATCACCTAGGTGACCATGACAGTGAGGACTGAAAAGTGCAGGTCTAGCATTTGGGAGAATCATCAGGAAATCACATGAAGGAGCAAACTATGTGTTTATCCTTCTTGTTCTAAAACAGTAGGCCAAGCCGTCCTCTAGAGAATCCCATTGTCCCCTGGATTTGCAAATTTTCTCTGGTTTGGGAGTTAGTTCCTTGGTTGTCAGGCTGCTAAAAATATGTGTGTGTTCTGAAAACATAGTCGTTTACAAATTTTGAGCCTGTTCGCTCACTTTTCTAAGACCTACTTTATAATCTACAGCACAGTGGTCTGCTTTGTTGGGATTTGGTGATAAAATTCCAAGTTTCTTCCTAGGATAAATTATTTCCCAGTAGCTCAATGTTGACTTCTGGAAATTCTAACATTGGCCAGATTTAAACTTTGGGCTTTGGTACAACTTAATAGGCTTATGCACTGTGAATTAGCCTTTGGAGTAACATAGTCCTAAGGGCTACTGTGATGTTCCAGCAGCTCTTCACCTCTCAGGTGACACAATTATTGGCTGATTAATGGGAGTCAAGCCACTGATACACACATACGCACACGCACCCGTGTACACACACATAGTTATACACACAGGCACACACGCACATGCACACACGCACATGCACACACATGCAAATGCACACATGCTCACACATGCGCACACACAAACACACACACACATGTTCACAAGTGCACATGCACACACATGTGCACACATGTGCACGAACATAACATGTACACACACATGCAGATGCATGCGCACACACACACTAACACACACACACTTTAGAATCTTTAGCAACTATAATGCTGAGTCAGTTGAGCTAATTAATGCTTTCCCTTCTGTGTCTGCCCAATAGCATTCATCTGGTTCTGATAGACCACAATGTGACAGTTTTGATGAAAATCTTGCAATGGCTGCCATGAATGCCTGAACTGGAAGAAAGGCCTAAGAGAAGCTTGATCTTCAGGCAAACAGGCAATCCTGCAACATGCCAGGTGCCTTTCCTGGGAGGGAGGCTTTAGGGCTGCTGAGGCCCTTTTGGATGGTAGGCAGGGAATTGCTTGTTGCCTCCACTTCCAGAAAGAGGCCAGCATGGAAGCCTGCTCCTGTGTCAGTGGGCTTCATTCTCGGAGTTGATGGCTGAATCTCTCTCTGAAGTTCATGTTACAAGTCTGCTATTCAACATGTAGCATCAATCCAGAAAGGATGGAGAAACGTACTGTTAACAGTGGTGGTACTCATCCAAATATCACAGGGTTAGGGCAAACGATGGGTGTCACAAATGAAAATATTGAGTTAAAGTTTACTGGTGTCTTTCAGATAAAAAGAGTAAAATCTCTAAAGGGGACCATGTGACACCCATAGAGGGGAAAAATAAAAAAAATGTAAAAGAAAAAAAACTCATATATATATATATATATATATATATATATATAATATACCTTATATATATTACATAATAAAAATACAAATATTTTTTGCCATGCCACCTAAAAGCTTTTGGGTTGTCAAATGCTTAAAACCTTCCAGAGCAAGCCAGGATCTAGAAAGGAGCAGCAGAGGGTACATGTTTCCTCCTTGCTTCTGGAGGAAGCTCTCGACTTAGAGAACATTGAATTCTTCTTACTTAGCTTCTTTCAATTCCTAGTCAGTCAGTTCTCCTTCAGTGGCCCAAGCCTCTGACACATTTCAGGATGTCCTTGTCCCCATGGTTTATGGATACTTATATGTGACCCAACAGTGGCTTCTAGTATGCCAAGCAGTTATGAAAGAGATAAACATGGGTGTTCCCAACATATTTGTAACTGATTTTGAAAAAAAATAATTTGGTCTTAAAACAAAATGTCTGAAAAGCTAGGAAAAATAATACAACAGAAGACAAAATAGACAAAGGAGTATGAGAAGCCCCTTGATCTGAATTTGAATTTTTAAATAGAGCTAATTGCCATTGATAAATGTGAGGCTGATGAACCCAGATATTTACAAAATATCATAATGTTTTTTCAATACAATTCTGCACTACATACTATGTGATGTTTAATTTTCTAAATATGTTTTGTGCCAAATATTAATTGATATTAATAAATAATTTTCATACCCTCTTTTTACTAATAAGAAAATAAGAAGAATTTTGTTCCAAAAGGTAATGAATTGAAACTTGTGAGTTAAATTAGATTTCTATATTTCTGAAAAATATCATGAATAATCTTATCATTATTCTTTAAGAGTTTAGCACCCTGGTGTTTACAGATTGGAAACGTTTACTCATATTACAAGGCAATAAAATAACTTTTAAAATGATGAGCTGAATTATACCCCTAAACCTTATTTGAGTCAAAAGGAGCTGGGATTTATGATTATAACTGCTTAAGACATAGATGAGATAAGCCCTGAGTTGGATTCCAGCAACACACATGAGGGTGGGGTAGAGGAGGAGGAAAAGGAAATGGGAAGAAGTACGGGAACCCCTGGCTTTCAGTAGGCAGTAGAAAGGGATTGATGAATGTAAGAAAGCCATGTTGGCGAGAGAACCTGAAGCCAGATAGGAATGGGAGGAGCAATCAAGTAGTTTAGCCATGGAATGATCATGCACCAAAAAGGTATTGAGACAACAAAACTTGTTAAGTGACCTTGCCAAGGCACCTTCCTGCAAGGGAGCAAGTGACAAGAATCAAACTCTGGCAAGACTGCGTCTAACTGAAGAGCTAGTTTGCCAATCTATGCAGACCCCACCTCCACCACCACCACCAAACCCTGTAATGCCGGGAGATAAGTCAACATCTTCCTGAAAAGACTCTTCTTGAGGGAGATGCTCACAAAAGCCTTAAAAACCATGAAAACAAAGTGATAAACAGTAACATCCTCAAGCTTTATAAATTAAAAATTAGATAAAAGCATTGCAGGTTTAGCTCCAGTGAACTTAGACATACAATAGGCCTCAGGCACAGCACAGCGAGATTTCCTGTTAATTTCAATGGGGGAAAATGAGAAAGAAAACTTCCATCAGACAAATCATGAAATAAAAATGCCCATTCTGAACAATGTCAACATAGGTTGACTGAAAATGCACAGCCTCCTCTCCCTGATCTCACTGGGGGACCACCTAACTGTTCCTGGGCAGTGTTTGCTTCTGCAAGTTTATCTTTGTGAATTTCATCCTCCTCTCTGCAGGTAGACAGAACACTATGGCCCTTGGAAGTCATCTTTTCTTGGTGAATATTTTAAACTAGGTCTCTGTTATTGGGAATGTGCAAACTGAGCACTTATAACTGTTCTTGGGAGAAAAGCCTGTGCCATCACAGGACACCCCACCCTGAGAAGTCAGCGGAGTGGCAGAGAGCCAGATACTCTAGAAACATCTGATCAAGCTACTGAAGAACAGTGGACAATGAAAGAACCAGCATAATGTCAGAAAGGTTGAATATATATATATATATATATATATATATATATATATATATATATATATATATATGTGTGTGTGTGTGTGTGTGTGTGTGTGTGTGTGTGTGTGTGTGTGTATGTATGTGTGTGTACATATATATCAGTTCTTCACATTTGCTATTACATGCCTGTATATATCATATATATATATCAGCTCTTCACATTTGCTATTACATGCCTGTGACTTGGAGTGGAAACCCATTAAAATTATCAAGTTTGGGCTGTGATAGTAAAACTAGTCACCTTAGTAAATTAAAAAAAAATAGTCACTTTAGCCATTTTAGATAAAAGTCTTTTTTATTTTCTTGACAAATTTTTATTCACTTTTGGCTTTTATTTGTCCATGTGTGAATTTTTTGTCTGTTGTATGATTTAAAAAAGGAAACATACTATTTTATATAAATATTGTGGATGGGTGACAATTAATAATGTTGAAATTCATATGGATTAAAGAAATAAGGTAGATTTAAACCCAACATAATTTGGCTGGAAAATGTGTGAACACATACATGTGTATTCATATATACAAATTTTCATAATTCTCATGTTCATAAGTCACCATAAATTTGACATAAAGAGTAAAGTAAATTGGCTCCACTTCGTTTTTCTAAGAGCCACTTACTGAGCCCAGAACTCACTGATTCAGATGAACAAGTTAGCTACCATGTCCCAGAGATCTTCCTAGAGCTGGGATTATGGGATTTGCCTCCACACCACAACATTTTACAAAGGTGCTGGGAATCAAAAATCAGGTAGCCCTTTTTTTAAGTGAAGAGATAAAAACTTATGTGATGAGTTTGATGGGGAAACTCCCAATATAAATGGAAAAGTATTAATATTCTCAATAGAAAAGTAGGTCTTAAATGTCATTAAAAAACATCCAGATAAATAAGTATTAATAACTATAAAAATATTTTTGAAATCCCTCTAGTCTCATTTTACAAACCCAATCGTGCCTTCTTCTCCCATCCTCCATGAGGGATTTCGGAGCCCTAATTTGCAGCATGTAGCCTTTGGAAGTGGAGACTTTGTGTGCAAGTAAATGTAGTTGAGTTCATGATGAGGGGCTCATATGAAAAGTAGCATTTGTGCCCTTATAAGAAAAGACACCACAGGAGCTGAGGAGATGGCTCAGAGGGTAAAGTACTTGCCACAAGAGCTCGTGACCTGGAGATAGGATCCCCAGCATCCATGGAAAATGTAGAGGTGTGTTGGAACAGACCTCTAATCTCAGCTCAGAAATGAGAAGAGGAGGATCCCTGAGGCTTGGTGCCGAATTATTTTACCAGATCAATGAGTTCATGGTTCAGAAAGAGACACTCGCTCATAAAAATGTGGAGAACAGTGATCACGGAGCACAGGTAGACAGCCAGCATCAAGTCCTGGCTCCAAGGGCACACATACATGCACACACATGCAAAAAAATGAAAGAAGAAAGTAAAAGATGCCATAGTACTTGCTTGCTCTTTCTCTTCTCGGATGCATGCACTAGGCCTTTTGGACATGAAATTCACAGCAGAAACATGTTCATGGCATAAGCCCAGAAGGAAGCCCTTTAGCATGAGACGTCTGCATACGATGGATCTAACAAATAGAGAAAGTTCATGACTGGTGCAAATAAAACAAATGTGTTTTTTATAAAGATATTTCTTTAAAAAAAGAAAAAAATGCATTACCATAGATGATCCCATAGTAGGGAAATTATAAATAAAAATTGTCTACTGAGTATCTGGGTATCTAAAGAAAGGATGTTAATATATTCGTTTGTTTTTCAACATTTATTGTTTGCTTTTTAATATATTTGCTTGTTTTCAAGGTAGGATTTCACTCTAGCCTTGGCTGACCTGTAATTCACTAAGTAGTCTCAGGGTGACCTCGAACTCACTGATTCTGGAGTGCTAGGATTAAAGGCACACACTACCACACCCAGCTGATATTAAATGTTTTTTGAAACAAAGTAATGAAATGGGTTAGAAGAGACAGATATGTTTAACCTGATTTAAACATTAAACAATGTATACATGTATCATAGCAGCACACAGTACTTCACTAATACATACACCTTTAATACTTTATGCAGCATTTAAAACAAATTAATTAAAAAATTTAAATATAACTAATAAATAAACAAAAAATTAAAAGTAATTCTAATAAACTTGGATTATCAATACTATAATTCACTATTTTAATTGCAGTCTTAGAAAACACAAAAAAAGTTGAAAAATAATTAAAATGCTTACTAAAAGGGGGATGACTTAAATTTCATTATTTGTGATCTATTCAGCTCTTAAAGTTGGCAAACTTGTGAAAGCAAATCCATATTCACAAACAACACATAATTTCAATATTAGAACAGAAAAAAATTAAATATACTAGATAGTTTTTCCTGAAATAAAGATAAAACACACACACATATCTCAAATGGCATAAAAATCAATTAGAAATATTTTTCTTCAGCCATTAGTTTTAAGACATACCTAGAAATATTACTTTATAAATTGAATAAGGAAGGCAGTTACAGAAAAAAATGTAAAAATGAAATAAGAAAGGAGACAAAAATACTGATAAAGATGATTTAATAATAAAAGTAAATCAGTAAAATTCATATGTATTACTATCATTTTCTAAAAATATAACCATGTAAGATTGTTTTAACAGACACAATTTTATTAAACTAAAAAGAATATTGTAACATTTGAAGGATAGTTGTTTTTAAATTTCAGAGCAACACTACAAAAAAATTAACATTGATTTCTCCATTACAAGTTGAATTTCAGAGACTGTTGAAAATATCCTCATTGGCTGTAGCAAGCTCAATTAACTTTTCATTGATATTTATTTACTTATTTATTTTTTACTACTGATGTATTTCTGATGGCCTTGAGTTGTTGGTTAGACTAAATGTTGTCCAAAAGATTTATGTACACCCTTCATATGGCATATTCTGAAGCTTTACTGACATGAAAAGATGTCTAAGATATATATTCATATACAAATGCATATTGCAGAACGATGTGGAATGTGTATTCCAAACCATATTTTTTAAAATGATTACAAGTGGAAAATAATTCAAGCAAGTAATACATTGTAAATGTACTAAAACATTGAATATTAAATTATCAATGAGGGACAGAGTAGTAAGGATTTTCCAATAAAATCTAGATGCATTACTGTATATGTTCTTGAAATGCTTGTATTTCTTAGCAACAATAGTTTTGTATATTCTGTGTTTAAAAAACAAAGTATGAAAAAAATTAAAAAGTATGCTTTTGAAATATTATCTGAAAAAGACCAAAGTTCAACAGATATGTCCAAATGCCAAATTTTATGAACCAATAATTATATTGATTATGCAGTATTTTCTGGTAAATAGAGGTATTTGGGGTTCAGGGTTTTCTTTTTTGCAATATCAGAGGCAATGCTTATCTTCCAGCCCAGAAAGTAAGGAGTGATGTCTACTCTTTCAGTTAAAGCCATCTACTTACTGACAGCTGAGGAGATGAATTCATATCTTTGCATTAAAATTCTGATTTCATTAAAATGCACAATGCCTAAGCTTACAGCACTTTTACTAACCAGTAATAAAAGGTGAATGGTGATATTTTATTCCTTTCTTAGAAGGAAGACACTAAGAAATCTTGTACTTCAGGACGCCACGTGCTGTAAACTCAGACATACTTCCTTTATCCATGCGTATTTGGACAATTTCAGTGGCTTAGTTGGGGAGTTAGAGCATCAACTCCCTGTTCCTCCATGGAGCTGTATGGACAGTCTGGAGACAGCCGTGAGCCAATGAGAGGAAGAAAACTCTCTGGGGGCAGTCCTAGTGAACAGCTAAATTATTATGCATAAAAAGGTCATTTATATAGAGGAGAAACCAGAGAAAAAATCAGAGGCAAGGGCATAAGTGGCAAGGGGATTGGTAGGGGCAGGGTAGTCTGTGGATGTCTGATTCTGAGTGGGTTGCAGATACTTGAGATACATTTAGTTTGGGGCAGCTTAGAGTGGGTGCACAGGCTCCAAACAATCTACCCCCTCTACAATCTGGCGTGTGGTCCCTTAATACACTGGTGCCCCAAAGCACTGGACCAAGACACACTGTGCTGTTCACCTCCTTGGTACACTCTGGGCCCAAACTGATGAGCCCCTCATGTGTCCAGATTTCCCAGGTCTTGCATATACTAGTATCCTCAGACCTCAAACCTCAGACCCACCCTCTTCACTAGTCTGAAGCACACAGGCCCAAGTACAATGGTACCCCGACTGCTCAGGACCCTTGCTCAGAGGATCCTGCCGCAGACTTGGATGCAAAGGGCCACTCAGGCACCTACATGCCAAGCTTGTCTCCTGCCTGGGGCACACTGAACCAAACCCACTTTGCCCCTTACCACTTTGGATACATAGTTGCCAGACTCTCTGTCTGCACCAAGGACCTCACACACCTGTAGAACCCTGTCCCCAAGCAAACTCCATTCTACCCCTTACAATGGCACCCCTAGGAATAAACCCACAATGCAGGTCCTGTCTCCACAATGGGGTGCCCCCCATATTTCTTCCCCCTCTCAGTCTCTGATTTGTTTCGATGTCATCATCCTTTCCTCCCATTATGTTTAGGTATTATCAGGCACTGTAAAGTCATAAATAACAAGGCCATTTCGTGTCTGGAAGTCAGCGTTGTAAGCAGTCCTACCCTTTCTTTTGCTCTTGCAATCTTTCCACTATCTCTTCCATAATAGACCCTGGGCCTTGGGAAGTTTGGTAGAAATGTCCCAGTGCTGAACACTCCACTGTCATTTCTTCCCAGCCTTTAGTCTTTTTAAGAGTGGAAATATCTCAGCCATTTTTCACTTAATATTTGTAAAGAACACAAATCAATTTTATATGCTATCCCTTAATTAATGCTTATGTACTGTCCCCTGATGTTGACATTCAGGTCATCCTTTCTGAGGAGAAGTGATTCAAAAGGTTGTATTTCCTGATATTGATGATTTTTCTCTGCTTAAGGGGATGTCTAAAAACTGTCATTTTGTAATCTATAAATAATATGGGTGTGCGGTACACTTTAAGACAATGGAAAAGTCTGGTTTCTTTGCCAAATTTTACCCAATGATCATCCATTTGCTAACTTTCTAACTCTACATTTCTTGTATATGTATTAGCATCCTGTGTTTAGAGTTGGTTTCCCTTCACTCCCATTCATTCACTGCTTTATTCTTTTATTTTCTAGACCAATGTGGATACATAAATTCTTTTTCTTTATTCACTACTGTTTACTGGTACTATCATTTTATTTACTTATCTTTTAATTATTGGATCCTCAATCATTGTTGATAAGGCCATTAATATTCTTCCTTATATATTAAGTGCTTTGTACTAAATTTAAAGTTGAAATCCTAACCCCAGTGGAGTAACATTCATAAGTAGGGTATTTTCAAGGTAAATGGGTGATGGGGTGGGGCTACTGAATGGAATTTGTTCTTATAAGAAAAGACATAGAAAAAATTAATTGTATTTTGCTATTTGAATATATAATAAGAAGATGACTATTTGTAAACCAGACCAGATCTGCTGATACCTTGATCTTAGATTCTGTGGTCTCTAGACCCATGTGATATAAATAATTGCTCATTAAACTACCAGTTTATGGTCTTGTAGCACCTTGAACTGACTAAGCCACTAGCTATCATTTTTTGATGTTCATTTGGGCTAGTGAAATTCCCATGTTCTTGGTTTGTGACCACATTTATTTCTTGTGCAAGATACTGTTCCACAATCAGATTGAACTTTCTCCCTCAAACCTCGAGTCAATCTTTACATCAAGGAGCCCTGATAATCCCCCATTTAGAAACCCAGAACTGGACATTTGGTAGACTCATTATTTTTTATTTATCTCTGTTTCTAGGTAATCTCAGCTGGCATGCATGCAAATGCATACCCACATATATGTGTCTATATTTCTCTACCTACATATTATCTAACACATGTATGTCATAGTATTTGTACTAATTCACATTCCACTTCACATTTCATTCTTGTCTTCATCATTTTTTTCCATTTTTCTAAACCTCAGAGATAAACTTGATTGCCAATTATTCTAAAAAATATTTACTTTTTAGAATAAAATATTTATTCTAAAAATATTTAGTATGATGAGTTTCAATTGTTCTTAAAATATTTAGAATGTTCTTATATTCTTAAAATACAATATTACAATATTTTGTCAATTAGACAGTAAAAAGCAAAGAACTGAGAAAACATGGCATTATTTGCCAGTAAAACATTAAAAAATGAACTTTTCTAAAACACTGCTTTATATACCTCCAATGTTTTAAAAATACACAATCTACAATAAAAATAACACAATTTTCATTTTAAAAAAAGCTTGAAGTCAGCTTGACTTCTAAAGTGATCATTGAAAGGGTTGAAACTTGAGTACAATTTTGAAGGGGCAGGAGTGAAACCTGAAATCCAGCCTTTGACACCACGTGCAAATGTTCCTGCCCAGAGTACTCTAATCACTTGTGAGATCCCAAGGTGTGAGCCTGAGCACCTATGCATTGCTACACAGCTCAGCTCATTGTGTTTGGCTATGTTCACTTCTGTTTCTCCTGGACAAAATGGCTCATAAACAAATGACTGTCTGTTTTATGCTAACATTTTCTCCTACTATATCAGTTGCACCACCTTAAGCTTGTATTTTAAAGGCAGGTGTTAAAGCAGAAATGACTGCATCAGGAAATGAATTTTCAGGACTATGGAGATGGTTCAGTAGCTAAAGGCACTTTCTTGCAACACCTGACAGCCCAGGTCAATTCCCGAGTGACCCACATGAAGCTAGATGTACATTCATTTGCAATGGCAAGGGATCCTGGTACTCCCACACACACACACACATACATATGCACACACATGCACAGATGCAAATAAATACATAAATCAATATTTTAAAAATGAATTTGCAGTTGCTGATGTAAGAAGTGCATACTTGCCCTCATAAGAAACCATGCAATTCTGTATATGTTTTATTATTTTAGATCCCACTAACATTGATCATTGATCTTAGCACTTCCTTCTAGCTACTATTTTTAAATTTAATTTATTTTTTCTAGCTTCTTAAGAAATTTAAACAGTTTATTTTAAACTTAATTAAATGCTACAAATTTCTTTGAAAGTATTATTTGAACAACTCTCCCACAAGTTAAGATAATACGCTATATAGACAAGGATGACTTTGGACTTCTAATCATCCTGCCTTTGCCTCCCAAGTTCAGGAATTACAGGCATTTACCAATACTATAGATTTTGTGCACCCTAAGCAAACTATGTCACCAGCTTTCCAAATATGCTCTATCTTAATGAATATTTTAAAGTTGTTGGGTCTGTTGTTTCATGAATGTAATTAAAACCAGGATGGTTTAAGGTTCTCCCACACCTCAATTATTTTTACTTTTTGTCTAGTTTTTCAAATAATTAATATTTTCCAGGTTGGGTACTCTATTTTAATCCCTCTCCAGGTCCACTGGTCCCCCTTTTCATGTTTCTAGTTTATAGATAAAATCATCCAAAAAGTTTATTTCTGTCATTGCATTGCTCTTCTCTATATACTAAATTTCTATAATGTTCAAATATCTGCTGAAATTCCCTATCTATTTCATCATTGCAAGTTTATTTTCCTTTGAGCATATTAATTTTAGTGATTATAATATCTGTTCACGTTAATTCCAACAACTTTATTAATCACGGTCAGTTTCAACTTCTTTTCTTTGACTAAGAATAGCATTTAATAATCTCTTCCATTTCTAGTGATGTTTGATTATATAATGAATATTGCAATGAAAAAAATCTCCAGGTTCTATCATCATACCATACAGTAAAGTTTTTTTCTTTTTAATCAGTTAACTTGAAATTATGTGAATTTTATGTTCTCATAGCTTCCTGCAGGGGCAGCAACTGAGATCATTGTCCATTTAATTCATTGGTTTAATCAGCAAATACCTAACGGGTTTCCAATCTGTTTCAGATATTGTCCTGGGACCTAGGAATAAAACTATGTAAGACCAGACCTTAGCTCATTATAGAATGGAAGTCATATCAGAACAATTATTTTGACTTATGGTAAGTCAGGAGGTAGTATACAACTACATTCTGTGCACATCCATACATCTTAGCTTTTTCAAAGTCCCGTCACACACACCTGCTTACCTGTCAGACGTTTCTATAAGCACAAAGAACAACTAACTTAGCTGGAAATGTCAAAGCTTCTAAGAATGAAGCTATAACAATTCCTTCAGTCAATATCTAACAATACAAGCAATGCAAGTAGAGTGAAGATGGTTCAATGAATTCTCAAAAGAATGACCAAAGCCAGCTTATTAATGGTCTTCAAAGAAAAAGAGCTGAAATTGATAATGACCACTTAGAAACATTTTACCAGTTTGAAACTATTTCATCCTTTGGATGTAACACCATCTTCTCAATGTGTCCTAAAAGACATTCATACAACTTCCATGCTGTGTTGTCTTGCATAAATAATAAACTTGAATGAACTCTCTCCATAAATGAGGACATTAAATTTCTGTGTAATTTTAGTTACATGCTCTGTCAAAAAATTCTTTCTACCCCCAAATATTGTTTTTTTTGTCTCTAAGTGAAATAGGACGTTTGAAATTGTTAAGACTCTGGACATTTCAAAACCCAAAAACCCAGACAACCATGTGAATTCAAGTGCAGTACCCAATGCTCTAATTTTCCTTCTAGCTCACGTCCATACATCTGTGTTCCCAACTCTTAGTTTTGTCCTTCGTGCATAATTTCCTCCCATGATCTCTGTCTTCTGACTAAACTTTTCTTCTTTAAAATATGTTTTGTGTAATTTTGATTTCAGCCATTTTCTTGTCAACTCCTTCAACCCTTATTCCAATAATATGAGCTATTTATAGCCATAGGGAACAAAGCAGCAAATGCTATATGATTTGCTTTCCATCCCAAGTCTTCAGACCTGATTATGAAGGCTACTGCCAGGTATGTTGTTATGATTCTACAGCTTGTCCATTACACAGCAATATATATATATATATATGGGGTACATGAAGAGGCAAGCAGAGAGATGCTTTCTGCTTTGCTCTGCAAAGTGCCGATATATATATACATACATATATAAAAAATATATATATATATATATATACATACATATATATAAAATACAACTTAAACTATTATCTAGCATCTATATTCTGATGGGGAAAACCATGATATATAGAAATGATAAGATGGATAAATGATGCTTTTGTGAATAGTTCATCCAAAAGGAATGGTTTCATATACTATTTTATTTTCTCATTAATTTACATTTTTAGTGAAGACATTTATGCAAATGGATCTTTAGTTACTCTCAACATCTGTGGGACTTTCTTTCTTAATATGACAGACACACAATAAGAAGTAACTAAAGTTTTGTAGCTCAAAGAAATTATTTTAATTAATTCAGTTAAAGAAGTCTATCCAGATACATATATATTTAATATCTGTATTTTAATGATAAGCTCAAATGGTAATTCTTTGTATAGGTGATATTGTTGGCATACCCCTTGGTGTTTGGGGAATCTTCTGTGTTCAATATCAAAGTTAAGTTACAGTCA
Organism: Zapus hudsonius; assembly: GCA_004024765.1. Taxonomy (NCBI): domain Eukaryota; kingdom Metazoa; phylum Chordata; class Mammalia; order Rodentia; family Dipodidae; genus Zapus; species Zapus hudsonius. The sequence continues at coordinate 43,711 of PVHP010010441.1, forward strand.
AAATCAGTATTTTCTCTTGTTGATCTTTAATGAATCTTACATCTTCTGTAGACCCAGGGTCCCTATTGCTATGGGAGTCAATGACTCACTCACTTTAGGCATGAGGTTCCAGACTCAATGTCTTACACAGGAATCTCTGTTCATAAGTGAAGTGGCATCATATTATACCTCACTGCTTAGATTGAAGTTAAATAGTGGAGGAAATGGAGGGGAGAGAAGAGAGATGGGATATAGGACCTCATTTGAAATTCACTGTGCTTTCAAGTCACTGCCTCAGTTTGTTCAAACATCTCTAGTGTCATGATGTGTCCTAAACTCCCATTGGATAGTGCTGAGTGCGATTTTCATAGACACCCTCACAGTGCTTGTTGTTGTCAATGATATAAATGGATTGGGTCTTTTGCTGAACTAAGTATTTGTATTTTTTATGCTATTGTCTGAGATTCCCAGTATTAAAATATGCTTGACACTCTTTAAAAAATGTCATTAAGAAATGCTATTAATTTTGGCCTGAGCTCCTCAAACTCATTCAGTTGTCTTAATATAGAATTTTCTATAATTTGAACCTCAACAGGAAAAAGATATGCCCAAATCTTAGCAAGACTACAACAATTATCATTCACTGAAGTTCTGTGAAGAAAATGCTTCCTTAAAAATGTCATTTTTAAATATGCTCCAAAAATGTATTTTTGGTGTTTTCCCCATTATTAGGTCAATGAAGAGTAATAATATTTAAAAGATGCAGTCCTTTGAAAATTCTTCATAAGAAAATGCATTAAAGAAAAAAGACTTTAGCCAAACACACTGACAAGATTATAATAGCTCTCATAATCTACCTTACATTTACTCTGTAATTACCCAGGGAAAGGTGCAGACGTCTAATTCACCAGTGTCGTGGGATAGCAAACAAAGAGATAACGTGAGGCAATTGTGAGCTCCAAGGTAAAATCAGTCAGGGTTACTCTTGCCCTTTTGATGTGAGCAGCACTTCCCAGAGCAAAGCAGAAATCCACTCTCTGATTCCCTCCTCACGTGACCCTTCTAATTATGCCTTTTCCTGTACTTTCTTTGTAAAACAGTCATCACACAAGGTGGGAAAATTTCAGCAGCAGCACCGTGCCCGTACGCCACAGTGCAAGATGAAAATTTGGGGAGGCAAAAACTTCGGATGAATAACTCGAGATCTGAAGGCTCAATGACGACTTCACAACTAGACTACTCCCCAGGAAGATGCTTAGTCAGATGACTGAGTCATCATTTAATAGATTTCAGCTGATTACTTAGTCTATAAAATGGCAAGATTTAGTACTCATGTTTAAAACAAGCTCTATTTTAAAAATTATTGAAAACAAAAATATGGAATTTGGTTTCCAATATCTTCACCATTCAGAAGGAAAAAAAATTGACTCTTGCATCTGTTCCTCATTTATCAATTGAGGACAATAATGTTGGTGCCAATGACTACTTGAAATAGTGAGTGCGATTCTGAAGAGAAATGACTAGGTTGATATTAAGTCATGGGTAATCACCACGTGTCACTCCCTTTATAAAATTCAAGTTATTTATTCGCAAAGTCATACTGCATATCATAAAAAACTATAATAGAAATAGCATTATAAATTTAAAACTACACAGGTCTTAGGGATATTTATGAAAAATACTTACACTTGGAATATATATTAGTAAAAAAAAAATGATGATACTCCCCATGGACTACCTGCTTTGTGCTCGGTATTCAAGCAGTAGACACCCTTCCAGTTGAAAGTGAGAAACAATAATAACATTCTTACTGAGCAAGGGCTGAAGGAACAGAAATAGGAATAAAGGTAGCCAGATAGAAAATCAGGCATTTGGTAACAGCACTGACAATTTTTACCCATAGTGATTCTCCCCCAGAATGTCTAATAACGGTAGGAAACAAGAGAGAAGGGATAAAAAGTTACAGGTTCAGGCATGTCCACCCTGCGGACTCAAGACAGCTCTGAGTGGGGCCTAACACAAAATCATAAACATACTGAAAACATTTGTAAGATTCTATTTGCATTTTTTAAAAGTCAGTTGTGTGGTTACTGAGTGTGATTTGCATTGACAATGTCATGTTGTGATATGAAATGTTTGGGCACATCTGGTAGTATGTAACTATTCTCCAGGGGCTCAACCAAAATTCCAGATATGATTGATAAAATTAACTAATGGGGCTGGGGAGATGGATCAACAGTTAAAAGTACTTGCATGCACAGTCTGACAGCCTAGGTTTAATTCCTCATACAGCCACATAAATTCAGACAATCATTCATTTGCAGTAGAAAGAAACCCTAGCACACACACACACACACACAAACACACACACACACACACAAATAAATAAATACTTTAAAAATAATGAAAAAGACATGACAGACATATCATGGCATTCTTAAGCTTATATTATGTTACTGGTTCACAACTTTTGTAACACCTCTAAGAAAATAATATAATGAATGCTATGAACTCACTTCAATATGAAGAAAATATATCATAGGGTTAAATTGGTGCTTATACACTCTAATGTTTATCCACAGAGTATGGTATTCCATGGTTAACTCTCTCTATCTCTCTCTTTCTCCCCCTACTCTCTTTGAGACTGCGTCTCACTACATATTCTAGGCTGTCTTTGAAATTGCTATCCTCCTGCCTCAAACTCACTAGAGTTAGTTATGGACATAAATACCATGAACACAGGTTGATGTATGCACTCTTAATATGAAGAAAGTATTTTAAATATTGATGTTATCATAGGAAAATGAGATTTATCTCAATGCTAATGCTAACATTTGGGCCATAATATTCATAAGAAGTTAATTTTACAAATCATTTTATTCTTTAAAAACTTCTCTAAATAAGTATTAGTAATCTATAAATATGTTCTTGTAATAAATGGACTAATATATACATAGATTTCATTTCTTCCTTGTGATATAAGTTTCAATTAATTGTCATATTATGCTTTATGACACAATTTTTTAATTGCTGTCATATCAACACTTTAAATAGAAGAGAAATGTAAATGTATTTTTGTGACCTTTGAGTTAATTTATAACTGATAATCAAATCTATTCTCCAAATAATGAGTCAGGAAGACTATATTTAAAGAGACCAATGGCAGCGTCCGCATAATGAGAGGTAAACAAAGGAAAAGGATCTGGTTGATGGGAAGAAAGAGAGTAAGTTTAGGCTAAGACAAGCTGCAAACATTACCCGGCTCTGCTTGGGGGTGCTTTGTAACTGTTCTTTAATGAAAAGTAGTTGTAGCAGAGCCTCACTCTATATAGACATAGGGTTAGGGTTGGACATAGGTTATCATATACTTACAGAAACACACACACACACACAATGTCCAAATCAATTCAATTCAAAACTCACTCCTCCACTACTTGTCTTAAGAATACTTATTTATTTATTATTTATTTATTTATGGAGGGAGAAGAGTATGGACACACCAGGGCCTCTTGCCACCACCCACCGATCCCTGATGCAGCACCAATTGATCCATCTTACTTTCCATGGGGAATCATACCTTGGGCTTGCAGGCTTTGCAAGCAAGCTTTAACTTTAACCTATAACTTCTGAGCCATCTCACTAGCCCTTGTGAATAATTTTAAGAGATAAGGAACTGGAACTAATAATCTCTTGAGATGAAATCTCTATGAGATAAAATAGACTGAGAAGGAAAGGGAGACTTTAAAACTTTGAAAGGGAAAAACCATGTGGAGAAAGATGGGGCAGGACTTAGATGCACTCTGAAGTCTTGGTTGACAAAAGATGGGCCCACATAAAAGAGAGGTTAAGCTTGTGTACTGAGAAAGGACCTGTACAATATCTACTTAGAATATGTAAATACATAAAATATATAAGTATGTTAAATATGCAACCATGTTAAATAAATATTCAAACCCCTTGGCCCTCTAGTATCCAGACTATAGATTTTGAAACAAGGACTCCAGGAGGCTGGTTACAGTGGAACAAGACCTA